>JAAEAF010006698.1:56933-69741 GCA_011037195.1 Triatoma infestans
TTTTTTTTTTAAGGTGTCTCGCGGCCCTCAGGCAAGGGAGGCACCTGGATCATTATAAGTGAACACGCTGTTTTGCATTCTTGTATTAGTAATACTTGGCCATCATCATCAGTGGTCCAGCGGCCGCGGCTCATCCTTCCCCTGAAGCAAAATCTCCCTAATGATTCTACAGGAATGGAGGATTACAGCTTGCTGCATTAAAGCCAGCGTCTTTCTGTTCATCTAAGTCTGAATAGTCCACTCTGGATAGCGCGCTGTATTACATCAACTGCAGAGGTGACAATCGGCACAATGTCAACAGACTCTAGGCCTCTCCAAAGAGAAGTAACCTCAGCAGCCAGCGGCCTGCACTTAATCAGTTTCTCATTGAAGGCCCGCACAACATTAGCTGAATCCGGGACTGTGAAATCTATTATATATACAATGTCGTCGGGTGCCCTCTACTGTATGATCCGTGAGCATCACGCAATCCCAATAGAGTGTGTACTAGGGATCGGGAACATACCGGTAGTAGGGTGGGACGACTGAACGCATACATAACTTCAATGCCAACTCCCGGTGCAGTATCTTAGCCATGCTATTGTAGCCTCTTAAGGTACTCCGTCTGTACCAACATTGGGCATGCAGAAAGAAGGTGGTGGATCGTTTCTGGGGCAGAGTGGCATAATCTGCACTTGATATCCAGGACACTGACATCTCCTATAATATAGCACGCATAATACCTGGTGGCCACCACCTGATGCTGAATGGCAATTAAGGTCCCCTCAGTTTCTGGATAAAGTTGCCCACGGGTAAGCCACATCACTGATGCCTCTTTGTCTATGGCGGGGTATTGCCCATGTAAGACCTTTGCACGCCATGCTGCGGCCATGTCGGTGGTAGACTCCTAAACCTCCTGCACCCTGTAAATCCAAAGGCTAAGGAATTTATGTATGTGTACCTTATATGTACCTTTATGTATGTACCTTACCAGCTGCCATGACTGCACCGATCAGACTCGAGTTCCGGTGGTTATAGAAATAAGCTCTCATTCGGGCAACCTGTGTATCATGAAGCCCCGCAATACTGACTATACCACGTCCACCTTCCGATAGCGGAAACGCGATTCTTTCTATAGCAGACCTGAAGTAGTGTTTATTATTATTATTATTATTAATAGTAATTATCTTTCAGTAGAGATAATGTAACCACGCGGCTCGAAAGCAAGGGAGTTAATTGTTATTACCATATTATTATAAATTTGCAGAAACTGCATATAAATATTCTATTTTTAAATAGATTCAAGATTTATTAAATCAGTTAGGATGGGAAATTCCATAAAACACAATATAGGAAGGGGTTAGTATGTAGGTGAGAACTTTTTTAAAACTAGCCATTCGGTATTAATACTGAATGTTAGGAACTATGGGATACGTGTGTGTATGTGTCTCTGTATGGAGAATGATGTTAGTGGTGAGAGCGTGATGTATTTATGTATGTGTGTCGGGGGTGAGAGGGTATGGAGAATGAAAAGGGTCTGAAGTCAATGAGAACAGTATCAGGTCAGTTGAGTGGATTGTCCAGAGATAGTGAGTGAGAGGGGATGATTGTGAAGAGAGTGAGAATATGGCCAAGTTGGACGTAGGGTTAGAATACGTAGAAATTATAGGTTGAGTGCTTTTACTGTTTAATTAGAGTTCATCGTTACATACATTGTCCGCCCGCTACTCCACAACTACTCTTTTATTTTAAAACTCACTCCTTCAGCAGCCTCTTCTTTTTTTGGGGGGTGGGGGGTAATTATCTATTTAAAACTTCTCTCATATTTCCCCCTTATACTTCTTAATTTTATTTAAAAATAACTTTATACTCATTTTAAATAAATACATTTATTTATAAATTACGCAGCAAATAAATAATGTGATATAATATAAAGAAAAAAAATAATTTAGTATGAAACACTCACAAAACTTTTTCATACTGTAATTATCATATTATATTTCTTTTAAGCGGGAATTTTTAATTAACGTAAACTTTCCTTTAGGTGATGGAAAGCGTACATTACACAAGTTAGTTTTAACATCAGGTAGTGGTTACATAGAGTCCGCATGATGGCATTGCCGTCTCGCCCAAAAACATTGTTTGGACATTTTAAAGTTTTTTTAAATCTTTGGTGCTTGTAATGGATTGCTGGCAGCATAATCCGCCATATCACATGAAACATAACGCTACTTGCTACTGCTATGGAAAGATCAAGATGCTTTATCTCAACCTCTAGGAGATATGGAAGGAGAAGTAGGGGAAGTTCTCAGCAAGTATATTATAAGGGCTATGGGAATCTTAATCCCGTTTGATATCCAGTACACATTTCTTTCAAGAAAACTTCACCATCATCAACACTTTGCCATTTTAGCCCGTTTATTTCTAATCAACCTACCACTTTCTATATAACTTCTGTAGAGTCTTTGCAGGCTCTGTTTCTCCGTTAATGTACCATTTAGTACAAAGTGTGTTAGTATAATTTTCACTTCTACATTTTTCTTTGACTTAACCCCATAAAAACCACTCCACGCTCTCTAAAAGACACTCAAACAAATTTTTTCCTGAAAGAAGTTTTAGTTAGTTTCAGTTAATAGTAGATAAGTTTATACTTGTGCAGTTAGGAACCCAAGTTTATAGAAAATAGTTTTCTAGAAAATTCCGAAAAAAATTCAGTTACTTACATTGTACAGGCGCAATTCCAGGTAACCGAATTTCTTTAAACATGGACTTTATGGAAATCTACTTACGGGTTACTGGATCCGATTACCGGCCTTAGCCTTGGAAATTACTTGCTATATTAATAAGAGTATGATATTGTCTAGTATGTTTGCTATCCACCTCGTCCACGTATCTATCAATAGCTACAGCTAAAGCCAGCCTGGTAAATAGGCATCACTATATATAGATGGAGGAATAATGTACGGAAGTGATTCTTTAGAAGAAAGCTTAACATTGTTGTTTCCCCAGAACCACCAAGGAAATCAAAAATAAAAAGAACTGATTTTTTTTTGTGAAAATGAAAATAAAAAATATTTCAAATAAAAGTGATAGGCATTTATATATTAAAGTAATAAATTTCGACTAAAAGCTTTGTAAGATACGTGGTGTTACCTACAACACGGAATATTAAAGTTTGATATTCCTGCAACTATTAATTCACTTCTACATTTTTCATAAGAGTTGTTGTGATGGTTGGTTCGCAGAGCTGGAAAGCATCAGAGGCATTTTCCGTGTTAGCCTGCTTCATTTTGTGGTCATCGACCGGTTCTTGGCATTCACCCATCCCCAAGATGCGTTTGTCAGACAGTGTGATAACACAGACTTGCACAGAGCAAATTCAGTTTACACACTCAATTTTATGTGAGTGTTGATGATGGGGACGTTTCCTTGAAGGCAATGTGTACAAGACTGGATATCAGACAGGATTATAGACTCCCATTGGCCCTTATAATATAATTGCTGAGAATTTCCCCTACTTCTCCTTCCATATCTCCTCGAAGTTGAGAGCGAAAACTTAACTGAATGTGTAAACTGAATTTATTCTGTGCAAGTCTGTGTTATCACACTGTCTGACAAACGCATCCTGAAGATGGGCGAACGCCCGAAGCCGGTCGATGACCACAAAATGAAGCAGGCTATCATGGAAAATGTCTCTGATGATTAATTTATGAGACATATTATTCAAACAACACACACACATATATACAGGGTTTCCCAAGGTGTAAGGATAACGACTTTTTCTCTGAAACTAAGATAGCTAGAAAAAAACTAAAAAATACGTGTCCCGTAGTTTTTTATTAAATCCAAATTTAATTTAAAAATTTGTTTTGGTGCTTCGAGAAGCTAGATGCATCCACCAACTTCATTTTTCAAATGGGGAGGTGTGGTTCTTATGTAAGAAATAAATTCTTCTATTTTTTGTAAGAAAAATTTACTTGAACGGTTTTTTTCTTTGAGCGATATTTTACAAGTTATGAATGAAAACATGGTTCCTATAAGAAACTTCAAAATGATATAACGGTTTTTTGATTGAATAAGAAGAAAAGTACTATTTTATATAAATTTTACTCCTCATTAATTACAGATCTTGCTCGAACTGGCCCCCACCATTAGAGATGTATACACATGTTTTTTCCTGCCAATTGTACCTTAGGACTAAAGAAATACATATCAGTTGCATACAATCTACTCTTTATAGACAAGGACAAACACAGTACACAAACTAGGGTCTCCGTCCTTAGTTAACTGGCGTAACCCAAGGGAGAAAGAAGGGATTAAGTCAGTGGTAGCGCGCTAGAAAGGCGGAGATGGCGGGTTCGAATCCAGGATGCTGCTCTTAGATTTTCTCTTCCTCGGAGCTTCTACAACTCACTGTCCGGTGAAGGACAGTGTTGTCTGTAGCTAAAGAATATTGCTTGGAGGCTGGCAGTGCACTGAGAAGGCTCCGGGGGGCACAATAGATCTTTCAGGTCACAGTGCAATAATCCCCTAAAACAATCTACAAATCTACAGATAGTGACTTTTAATTTTCTTTGTTTATGTTTCTGTGCTGTATAAAATGTTGTTTTGAAGTTCCACTGAAAATTCTTTTTCCACATCTTCAAGACTATCTATATATTAAACCATTGATAAAGGCAAAAGTTGGCATAATTGAATGTTTCTTTCTTGTCCGAACCTCCCGAGTATTTTTAACTTTTATCCGGTATTTTATCTGTCGTAGCATGCATACTCTAGTTTTGTTCCTGACCGCTTTCGGATTTTCATCCATCGTCAGAGCAAATTCACCAAGTTCATGTAGAGAGTTCATTTCAACGAAATTTTTCTGTAGACTCACACTAGTTGGTTTTATATTATACTACTCTACACGAACTTGCTGAATTTGCTCTGACGATGGTCAGGAACAAATATGCATGCTATGACGGGTAAAATAACGGATATTATTGCGGACCCAACAATATTTCAAACAAATACTTTTATATTTAGTTTTAACAGACTAACGTTTTCCACTGCCACATATATATCAAGCTATTGCCTCATATAAAATGAAATCTAATATAATAGTCTTTTTTATATTCTTTTGCAAACATTTTAAACAATTATTATTAAATTAATTATTAGAAATATGTTCTTTATTAATTTACATCAATAAATTGAATAGATATCTGAATATTATGCCGCTTGCTTTTATCACTTTGATTGATATATATGAAACAGATTAATATTGTGATTGCTGATAATGTTTGGTTACTGTCAAAATGATAATATCATACCGGCGTCATTAGATGACATCATCAATTACCAAAAGATAACATCACAATTACCTTTCTACATTCGTTAAAATGAATGTATCGTTTTATCTATTTATTATTGTTATGTTTGAGTTTAATGAAAGGGGATTGTTGTCGTTCATAAAATTAATTATGTTTAAACTTTGAAAATAAATGAAATTTAATAGTTTTCATTATACTGATATATTATTATTGAAGGAAAAAAAAATCTGGTACGAAACATTCACACGAATTCCTCTTACCCTAATTAAGAAAATTTAGTTAACATATTTTCTTTAAATTTGCAACGTTCACAGATTAGTTACATTGCCAATACAAAAAAAAAAAACAGGGGTTATACTTGCATACCTAGAAGGAATTGTGTGGGGCGCCCTCTAATTATTGGAAAACCAATAAATCTGTGCAGTTTAAATTCAAACAAATATTAAATTTGAAGAAACACACATACATTACGTACATAAATAAAGATCATTTACTGAAAACGTATTTTCTTACTCAGGGGACATCAAAAACATGTATTTTGCGGTGAAAACTCAATTTCGAAAATATAACTGGATCGCAATACTTCCTCTTCCTCTAGTAAGAGAAGAACTATAGCTTCCCTTAACTTTTTTCAACTTAAATTTTGACAACTCCAATTTTTTATGTAACTAATTTGACACCAAGAAGCCACATAGAAGTCAATAACATTGGCGTATAAGACATGAAATTAGCACTAATATGACTCAATCCCGATACGCAGAAGCAGTAGTTTCCCAATTGCCATAGTGATTGATAAAATTTGGTTTCATAATATCTTTTACAAGTTAGGCTTAGTAGACATTCTAGTCATACAAAAAAATAAAGCATAGCATATTAATTGTCATCCGTTAATATATGACTTTACTTTAAAGCTGAACGATACAGTGGAGAAGCTGTTTACAGCACTGCTGAGAAAGTCATTTTAGGATATTAGCCTGCTGTAAAGCTGGATGTATGTACGACGTTAGAATACAGCTTCTGAAGATTTTGTGTCAATGATATCATTTAATATATTCCGAAGGTCATATTTGGCTTAAACGAATAAAACAGTGAAACAGCTTCAATATCCACCTATCTGGTGGCTTGGAAAATGAAGCAACATTAGATAGTGATTCTTTAACGAGAACAGAAAAGGAATAATCTGACCATCACGAGATCCGGACTACAAGATGGAGTGGCAGATCTTCCCAGCAAATTTCTTCAGTAGTTTCAAGTATTTTTGCCGTAGGTGGAGCAAGCGTTGTTCTGTAACAATACTAATCCATTCCTCTGCAAAGATTACATTACATTTCTTCTGTCTTTCTAGCTTATCTCCTTTAATACGACCACCAATGTAACAATCAAGTTAAAGAACTGAACTTCGATTGGCTATTCTGAACGTTGCAAATCATACTACTTATTTGGCCACATTTGAATAGATCAACCACTTGTAGAATTTCGGACGATTCAATTCAACGCACATTGTATTGCTTAAACATTCGAACGTAAATTACGATGGCTTCACCCCCTTTCACGAAACCACAAATCGTTAGCATTTAACGTTGTACTTCCAAAGTTCCAACTACTTGGAGGAATGTCATCATTGAACGTGTAATAGAGATTGTGTATACATAAACAATGGCCAAGCAGATATTTTTAAACTGATGATAGGTAAACTTACTTAAGATACCGAAGGTATCGTTATTCTTGATTTACAGTTGCTTTGTCACTTTTCTTATTGAATGATCCTTGTATGATAATGTTCAGCCAATATATAGGTAAGTTTATGTTTGTACCATGCTGCAGTATAAAGTGCATTCATCTTAACAAATGCCTCAAAACATTAAGATAAAGAGCTTTTTTTTTTTGTTTTGGCCAGTCAAATTAACGAGTATGCGTGGTACCTATTAGTGCACATGATCCTTCAAATTGATCTTGGATTTATGTTGTTAAATTTAATTCCAAAATAAGTAATTTATACTTGTATAATAACCAGTAGAGATTGCGACATTAAACAGTGTAAACAAGAATAATTTAGGTCTATTGTTTGCATTTATTTTATTTTTTTTGCCTTAACAAATTCACAATCTTTGGTTTCCTGAAATACGGAATAAGGAGGAGTTACAAGGAGGTGATGAACAATTTTTGGTCACCTCAGGTTCTATTGTGTCGAATTTTGATAGGCAAGGAATAAAAATATCCAAACAAATTCACATGACTTTTTCACTTTAGTTATTTTACAATTCTAAATTTTTTTCAAACTTAGACTTTTGGTGAACATTTAGTTGGACATTACTATTTTTATTACAGAAAGTGAGAGAATACTTGATTTTTAAGGCATAAGTTCTACGCAAATGTTACTAATTTCTACAACAACAACATTATCATATTATATATTTATTGGCAATAAATATATATATATAAATTATATACCTACATATCTATCGATATACTTATGTATAATCTTACACAGATATTTTCTTTATGCGGTTAGCATTACAAAATGCGCGTGAAAACTGATGGAAAAACGGCTAGATAGCAATCTTGCTTGTTCTTTTAAAAAATACATGAATTTTCTATCCAATTATCTCTGAAAACATTTAGATTTTCTTCAATATTAAAAAAATCAAAAGAAATACGAGTATTCTAATTAAACAAAATTCTTTGTGTTACATTTAGAAAGAATAGTTATCAGTAAAACAAAAAAAAAAAAGAAAAAAAGAGAAACAAGCTAATTACTAAGTACAACCCCACAGGCTACTAAATACTGGAGAAAATTGAAGTCCCAATACATAATATCTTTATTGTAAAAAGAAAATTTTCTGTGAGGGTATTTCTATTCGTTTCCCTTTTAATATTCTTACCACAATGTTGTTTCTCATTTTAGCTTATATAATAAGTTTTTCAAAAGGGAGGTCTTCTATTTATATACATTAAGTCCTTGTTCATATTTTTTTTATTATCGGCATTTATAATTCTTTTTTTTTTTTTTTTTTTTTTACTGTGAATATATATTTCAGAATTTATGAGATTAGCACATAAATTTGCTTTAATTTTTATGTCTATTATATTTATATTTATATTTATTGCCTCCTTTTCAGATAAAAAAAATATTCAGGGACTCCTGAAAATCTATCAAATTTACATTACTTTATGTAAACCATATTTCTATGTCCTAAAACATCGGGAGAAAATAGTTGTGGCAAATAAGACACGTTAAATTAAGATAATAAAATTATTTATCGAAATCAAAGTAACACTCGCATTTTACATACAGAAAATTACAATAGCGAAGGACAATGTTGTTAAAAAAATAAATCTTCTCTTATATTAAAAATAATCCAAATGAGAACCAGGTACGGTGCTATCAATTTATTAAAATTCAGCTACATCTTTGTCAGCAGCATTCTTAAATCGCCGTGTGATTTCCAAGGAATTATTTTCTTAAGATGGACACGAGCTAACGGTCTCATTTTATTTTTTATATTTCCAGGCGCACTATACAGAACAATGATCCGAATTAGAACGAAGTGGGATATTTTTTTGTCGAAGCTCAGTGAGAAAGAAGATTGGGGGTCCAGAATAGCGTAGTTAAGACTAGAGAAGGGACAAAAAGGATGCGGGACGATGCCTCGATAAACAAAGAAGAAAAAACACTTCATTCTTTTTTTTACTTCGAAATAATTATGGCTGCTTAATTTACATTAAGTTGTCAAAATATCATAATAATCATTTTAGGAACAATATAACAGCATAACTAGAATCCATTTAAGGACATAGTCAGATGATTTATAAATAATAGAAAAATAGTCAATAAAAAAAAATAAGTTATTTTTTTGACAAGAGTGCAAAGGAGCCACTTGAAATAATGGAGTTCCGGTTTGCCCATACGAGCAACCAAGTGTGATAACTAAACGAGAACTGTAAAAGGTATATTTTATATATTTAATTGCTTTTATTTATTGTTATTTTATAGCATATTATTT
The DNA here is from genome assembly GCA_011037195.1 of Triatoma infestans. Lineage (NCBI taxonomy): Eukaryota > Metazoa > Arthropoda > Insecta > Hemiptera > Reduviidae > Triatoma > Triatoma infestans. The sequence goes on from JAAEAF010006698.1 coordinate 66,229, forward strand.
TTTAATTAGTTCATTTGAGAATGTTTAGTCAGTATCGTAAATTGTTAAGATTTTAGTTGTGGTTGGTTTTGCAGAGCTGGAAAGCTACAGAGACACCTTCCGTAATAGCCTGTTTCTTATTGTGTTCATCGACCGGTTTCGGGCGTTCGCCTATAAAGTCTATGTTATCATACTATTTTGAAAAAAACATCCTGATGATGGGCGAACGCCTGAAATATATCTAAAACCACAAAAAGATGCGGACTATCACGGAAGGTATCTCTGATGTTAAGATTGTATTTGTATAATTCAGTATCACCACCTTAAATCAATAAATAAATAAAACGAAGTAGGCTAACATAGGAACAAAACTTCTGATGATATCCAGCACCGTGACTCAACCAACCATAATTCTTTTTAGCAGGAATACTTCCATTGCAAAGTAGACTGCACTTATGTCACAGAAGGTCTCACCTGCATATCCTATTTACTCATCTCACAATATAGTATGACTATTAATACACGTTTAATTAATTAAGTTCTGTGGTGGGTGGTAACTCCATTTTTGGATGCACCTAATTTTTGAGTCGTTGTACATTAATTGGAACCCTCACGGGAATTGAACGCTCCACCACTTGCTGCAATGGCAAAGCGTTAAAACTAATCTAGGTAGAGGGCAACCATTCAACGAAATAGATGGTGTTACCTCATGCGATTCACTTTTAAAAAGATATAATTCAATCTTTTTTGAAACAATTAGTGACTAATGATAAGAGATTTTCTCTACATTTACGGTGTGGAAAAATTCTGGGTTCACTTATTCCTAATCATTCCTAATTTTGATCTAAATTCAAAATAAGTGATGCTGTCTTTCCAATGGGTGCTTTATTGTTTGAACTGCCCGTTTCTCTTTTAAACTGCCCCCCCAACTTGACAGTATACATTAAAAAATACTATCCAACGAAATGACCGTTGTACATTTACATGGAAAATTCCATGATATCTTGTTTCTTACGTCTTCAGACAAAAATACTACAGTTTGGATAATATCTTACCGGATCCACAAAATTCGCTTGTATTAGTGTTTTGAGATTTTCACAAATTTGTTTGTCTACAAGTTATCACAAAAAGGGTAAATTGAATTTCTGAAAAATACTAGCTTTGTAGAACTTACCGAATAAAAAAAACTTATAAGTTTTGGAAGGGTACGATCATTAATTAACGTGCTATAATCAAAGAGATATTTCACCTTTATGCCATGAAAAGTATCTCTTTAATGAAGCAAAACTAATTAGATTTTTGACTATGTTTTTATAATAAAAATATATAATTTCATTTGCAAAAACAGTGAGAAATCTGTAATACCATTATAATACTTCTGATATACTTTGCTCTAATTAAAGTACTAAACAACGATTACATCAGATGGATGTTTCAAAGAAAGCAAGATCTATGTTTAATTAGAGTTATATGCTTTTAATGAAGTTATAATAAAATTATATTGAGAATAAGGTATAAGTAATACATATAAAATATTGAGCATTTCCTAAATAAATCATTTCATAATAACTAACTCAATAATAGGATAACTTTTAGAAAGGTATAAACCGAAAGATATAAGGCACAGCGGGTGCTGTTTTTGTGAAACACTGGAGAAGAGTTTGGCACGGCAGGTAGGCTGCCATCTCTTTAAGCCTAGCACAACTTATGATAGAAACTCATGTAGAAGAAATATAGCCGCAACAACCTTAATTAGTCCATTAGGATGTTCTTGAAAGTGGCTGGGTACACACTTCATACTGGTCTACCTGATGGTAGGGATGGGAGATAGGGATTATATTGAGTTAAGAATTAATTAAACTTGTAAAGTTGCAAATAGAAAGGAACCACCCTAAGAGGTATGCTTCTACTAGCTTTAAAGAAGCTTTAATACGCAACATCAAGAAGTATATACTATACTGGCCAAAGGTTTGCCATTAAATTATTTACTATTATAAACTTAATTCAAACTTTTCTGCTTTTAATGAAAAGTACTCTTGTAAGTGAAAGAAAAACCAAAACAACTTAAATTATATATTTATTAAAGAATGTCTAAATAAAAGGCTTCTATTCATTCATTATTTATCTTTTGACTGCTGACTAGCATGTAACTTCCCCCCGGCTAGGCAATCTGGTTCACATTACATACCCACACTAATGGCTCACTGCCTAATTTTATAAGAAAACTTATTATTTTAAATGTAAATACTGACATTTTCATAAAATGTCTTCAATATATTTTTAAAACTCAAGTTTCATTTTGAGTTCTGATAATAATCATTGATCTTAAAACATTGAACTTTTTGAATTCTTCACTAGGAGCGAAACTCTCTCTATGAATAATTTTTCTCGAAAACGATTACAACGATTTTCTTTAAACTTCGTACACTGTTTGCAAACCATAAATGACTATAACTTTTATTGAAACATTTTCCCAAAATAATTGATTTTTATGAGGTTTCTGGGAAAAACAGTAGCTTAAGCATTCCTCCTCTACTTAAGCATTATGGATCTTTTACCTCTATAATATTATTATGCTGAGAAACATTAGTAGAATTCAAGGTTTGAAGAAAATCGGTTAACCGGATGGCGATTTTACATAATATGTTTTTTGAGTTACTTTCTTCGAATTTTCTCAATAACAACTATGAAAATTTGCTTGGAATACTAACTGCACAGATATAAACCTATCACTTTTCTTTATAACATTTTTATTTCAAATGAAGTTCAGGAGAACTTTCTTTTCTATAAACGGAAAAAAAAGGTCCATTTTTCATACAAAGTTAATTTTAGCTTCAATTTATAACTTCAGATATTATATTTATTCCAAAATTGTTGCGTTATCTTAAGTTATAAATTTATGAATTTTCTGTTGTTCTACACTTAAATTTCTAAGCATTTTAGGTAGTGGGTGCGTTTTCTGGATGTGTCAAGCCCGCAAAATCCCTCTTCAAGGGCCCAGCACTATATCCCTGATGAAGATTGTAATCTATTTGCTAGACCTAAAGATCTAAAATTTGTTGTGATGCTTGGTTCAGCAGCGTAGGAAAGCATCAGAGACATTTTCCGTGGTAGCCTCCTTCATTTTGTGGTCATTGACCGGTTTAGGGCATTCTCCCATCTTCAGGATGCCGTTTTTCAGACCGTGTGACAACACAGAATTCCACGGAGCAAATTCAGTTTATATACTGACTGGTGCTTTTAATTGTATTTAAAACTATACTCTTAAACTAGGTCAAGGGGTATGCTGATGGTAACTCGAGTTACCCAGTACCATCAGAATTACCCAGTATACATAAAAAGAAAATTAGTGTAATTTTGCGGAAAACAGTTGTTAACTTTATATTGTAAATGGTACACATTTATGATTTGATCTATTATCAGAAGATTTTTCTTGTTGGCCGTTAGTTGTATATGAAAACAATAATTAGTTGGCTTCTCGACCAGTTGATGGTAAAAAAAAAAAAAAAACAAAAAGTAAATTTTGTAATTGTT
>JAAEAF010006698.1:72304-104858 GCA_011037195.1 Triatoma infestans
TATAATGGATGTGTTAGGTGGAGAGAATTTAGGTCTGGTTGATGAAATGAGAAGACTTGGTTAAACTGGTTAACTATGTATAATAATAAAGAGACACAGTCTGCCTGGACTTTACAATAGAGAATGGTTAAGGTAGAGTGGTATGAAAATGACACGAAGTGACTGGCGAGATGATGAACTGTATTGAACTGTCCTCCCATGAACTGTCCGTCGCTGTATTTATATAGTTTCTTCCACTCCAGTCCGAGAGACTAGTTGGGTTTCTTTCTCTTCTTTTTACTCTCTTTGGTTGATGTTACATCATCCCCTCTCCTGAAGAAATTTTTCATCTGTGATATTGAAAAAAATGACTGAACTTTTTTCTTCGAAAGCTGAAGCGGGAATCGAAAAGAGTTGCCACAAATATAATGGATGAGTTAGGTGAAGAGAATTTGTGTGGATGATGAAATAAGAAGACATGGTTAACACTGGTTAACTATGTATAATAATAATGAGTGACACGACATGCCTGAACTTACACTTGTAATGATACTGTATGGTAAAGTGGAAAATGGGTAATGACAAGTAGTGATTGGCTGTATGAACTCAGTAGTATGAACTGTATTGAACTGTATATCTGGGACTGACCGTCGCTCTATATATATGTTTCTCCCACTCCAGTCCGAGAGAGTGGCTGCGTTGTTTCTTTCTCTTTACTATCTTTGGTTGCTGTTATATCATCGTTGCTGTTACACTTGCCAACTCCACTGACACGAACATTTTACACAAAATGCATCAATCAGAATTGAAGCTTGAATGTTTTTCTTTATTTTTTCGTTATTTTCTAGAAAACGTCTCCAACGATTTTTCTTTAAACATCCTAAAAAATTTACTCAACTAATACCTGTCAGTTTTATTCGAAACATTACCCGAGAAAATTGACTTTTTTAGGGAGTTCTGGAAAAACAGTTAATGATTTCCTTTAAGTACCAATCCAGAAAAAATATATCTTTTTACCACCTGCATAATAGGAATACTCATTAGAAACCAGGAATGAAATTGCATGATTGAATTCCAAATTTGAAAAAAGTTGGTTAACCGAATGTGCAATTTGACCGAATAGATTTCGAGTATTTTTAATTTTCTCTAAAACTGTTACAACGATTTTATTTAAACTTCAAATGTTTGTTGCTTAGATAGAAACGTATCAATTTTATTTGAAACATTAGGAGAAACTTTTATTCTGAAAAATTGATTTCTATCAGTTTTTAGAGGTCTATCATTTAGTTTAAATTTAAATTTGCACAAGCTTTCATGGTTATGACATACAGCACTCCACATAAGGCAACTCAGGTATACAAGTATAATCTAACCATGATTTTTATGGTCAGACCAACTGGTAACATCTGGCCTACTGGTAATATTGTAACATCTGGTATTTTAATCCGTCTAACATGAATATTTCTTGTATACCTGACCGATGTCGGATTTTCCTCCACGGTCAGAGCAAATTTATCAAATTCGTGCAGAAAGTTTACGTCAACGATTGAAAATCAACAAACTAACAAATGTCTAGTGTAATAGAAACATTGCTATGAAGTGAACTCTCTGCAAAACTTGATAAATTTACTCTGACAAAAGATGAAAATCCGAAACCGGTCAGGAATACAAGAAATATGCATGCTATGAAGGATAAAATATCAATGTTATCCAGCATTGCGGACACATCCACAAATTTAAATATTGTAACGTAGCAATTTAAAGAAAATTTCTTGATTAAATTGTAGGTATTAATTAGAGTAAGAGAAAGTTGTGTGAGTGTTTCACACCACAATTTTTAATAAGAAATGGATTTCCTATTAATGCTATCCTTTTATGGAAGGCTTTAAAAAACTGAATCCACAATTCAAAGTCATACTAGTGTAAATTGAGAAGCGCAAAATCAACTTTAAAAGTATTTAACACACCCCAGAGATTGATTCTTCGCAGACCGCGCTGCTAATAGAGTCGCTAAAAATGTGTAATCAACATTTTTTTGATTTAACGCATTTTGAAAACCTGTACATGCAGGATAATGAAGTGGCTGAACTGATGTTGACATAAGGAGCTACTCGTTCGCTGGCTCATTAAAAGTAACTACAAATTCCTATTATGAACACTGCTCAGATCCTATGGAATAAATAGCCAGCCTAGAAGCAAGTAAAAAATTCCAGTCTTTACTGAGATGTTAGTGAGGCTCATTAATGAGACCATTAGAATTGTGATTGGCCTGCTTACAGAGATCTTTCTGCTAGATAGATTTGAATGTATTGGACTTAGATGAATCTCGCTCCTGTCTGTGAGATATTATTGCCAGTCATTTGCGGTTTTTTAGTTACAATGAGGTTTCAATTGTTGTGAAATGAGAAACTTGACCAATAATATTCTTTATACTATGACAATAATAAGCATCATTGATTTCATTATTTATTATATTTAATTTTTAGATCCTCACTGTATGTATCATCAACAAATTGCGCTATTCTTTTACATAAATTTTCATCTATATAAATCCACCCCTGCTTGGTTTCCTATTTCCAATTCCTTCTCTCTATAGTTGGTTAGTAACACTGTTCCTCATTTTTTTTATATTAAAATTTATTATTTTTACTATATTATATTTTATAATTATATTCTATTCTTATACTTTAGTCAAAATAAGTCAAACAAAAATTCTTGACTCCCCCCACCCCGCCAAAAAAAGCAGTCTTTATATTATGAACTGTTCTTATATAAAGAACAAAAAAATGGGAAGAAAAAACAGAGAAAGTAAGGCTATAAATTCAAAATATCTTGCAAGCGACTCAATGTGGCCCCTACATTAATGACTACAAAAAAAAAAAAAGATACGAAATTAAATTTTTAAACCTTATTCTGAAGGTACAAAGGTAACCAACCTTTCTAGCAATCACTAACTCACCCAGAAACTCTACCTAAATTAAATCACTGCCTAAATCCCTAAAAGTTCAACTAACTCTCCTCTTTATCCTATACGACTGGCGTATCACACAGCACTATAGTATCCCAGACCCATCCAATCTAATCTCTCTTCTGTTCACTGTGTAACATAATTCTAAAATTGAAATAAAAATTAAAAAATTAAACAACTTTTATATTCTAAAAATTTGTAAAAGTAAAATCTTGGCATTTATTAAAAACTTTGATAAAATTTTATCACCGCTTAACCGGGATAAAATATAATACGGGAATTTGGGCAATCAAAGGTTTGCATTATTAGCAAATAAAAAGATTTTGAGATTGAAATGTGTAAATTTTTATTCACTTTGTTGAAAAAATAAGTTTGAAAATCCGAAACTGTTAAAAAAACTGATTAGCTAGCTTAAATCTGGACATTGCGATGAACTGCAGCTTGCCGCGAGTAGTTAGATAAAAATTCTTATATTTCAAAAATCTTGCATTTCCTTGCAAAACTATTATAGAAACCAAAATCGAAAATTTCAAGTATGACTTCTGCTGTGATTAAACGTCAAACTATTTAAACGTCTTTGGACATTAGACATTTAAAATTCAACTTCACAAGATGCGACTAGCCACTTGTACGGGAATCTTGGGCTTCCTTGCAGATATCACAACCTGACATTGAACAACGGACGCCTTTAATATAGCGAAGGTAATTGATGTGTACAACTACACTTGCGTTTACAAGCCTATGACAGTAATATTACACGTGATATTTGACAATAATTACTATACTGTTTCAATTATTATGATTTTTGTTTAAAAAATACATTAAAATTATTGTAAATTGGATGTTGAGGTTCGGTCATACAAAAGAACTCTTTTTAAATTTCTACCGACGTTTCGGCAAATTTATTGCCTTACATACCATCACTAAGTGTTGATGGTTGAACAGTTGGTGATGATGGTATGTCACAGGATAAACTACAATTTACCCTAAAGAAGCAATAAATTTGCCGAAACGTCGGTAGAAATTTAAAAAGAGTTCTTTTGTATGACGCATGTGTGTACGTATAAATGTGAACAGCATAGTTCAAAAATAAAAAATAGCAGAATGTTCAAACTTGACAATCCGTTTATCCAAAACCGAAGGATCGTACCCAACGGAATTACCACTTTATTGAACTTTTTTTTTTTGGTTTTTTGAAATTTTCTCGAAACGGTTTCAATGACTTTCTTTAAAAAAGTATTATATCAACTATACACATAAGGAAGTACAACTTTTATTGAAACGTTTCTAAAGGAAAATTTATTTAAAGCCACTTTTGTGGGAATGCTGGCATTATGTTTTACTGTGAAGTGCTATTTTAGTTGTTTTTTTTTTTATACGATTCTGTCATCTAATTAATATTAATGAATTAATCAGAGACATTTTCCGTAGTAGCCTGCTTCATTTTGTGATCATCGACCGGTTTCGGGCGTTCGCCCATCTTTAGGATGCGTTTGTCAGACAGTGTGACACAAACTTGCACAAAGCAAATTCAGTTTATACATTAAAAAACGGGATATACTAAATATACTTGAACACATAATACACTTTTATATACTAAAATAATTATTCGTTTGATTATTTTAATTGTTTTATGCTCATGTATATTTCATTTTTATTATTTTAATCGCTTAATTTTCAATTGTGTTAGCTTGAAATCGTTATTTAATTTAATTTTAAAGTTATTCTGATTATTTAATTGTCAAGTGAATCTCCTTCCAACAACAGAGTTCTAAAATTAGACCCCCCCCACGTGTTATTTCCATTTTAAGGAAAATTCGCCGCTTTAACAATCCAAACACGTGTTCATTTTTCCCACCCAGCTACCATGACCATACCTCCTCACTTTGACCTAGTTTAAGAGCTTAGTTTTAAATACAATTAAAAAGACCAGTCAGTGTATAAAGTGTATTTGCTCTGTGCAAGTCTGTGTTATCACACTGTCTGACAAACGCACCCTGAAGATGGGCGAACGCCCGAAACCAGTCGATGACCACAAAAAGAAGCAGGCTACACGGAAACTTGTCTCTGATGCTTTCCAGCTCTGCGGAACCAACCACCACCACAATTAATCAATTAAGTGTGTTGCCGAAATTCTGAGTTTGGGAAAAATGGTTAATCGGAAGTTGTTTTGCGATTTTCATTTAAAAAAAGCCAATGGATTTCATTGTATTTGGTGTACTGACTGTGAATACAAAAATATATTACTTTATTTTGAAATTTTCTTCCGAGAAAGTTCATTTAAAGAAATTTGGAGGAGGATGGTGGGGTTATGCGTTTTTTCAAAAAAAAGGTCATTTTATCAAATTAAGATTTTTCTATTGATATAAAATTGAAAACAAGTAAATATTTAGTATAAAATTAGTTAGGAGAATACTTATCCAACCATAACTGTGTAAATTGCAGTAACAGAAAATCATGTCAGTGTTTTACCCAGATTTGTTTTATTTCAATAGTGAAAATATATTTTAGAGTAATATTCAATAAATATAGAAAATTGTACGAAACCGTTATTTTATCTTACGCCTATTAATTAATAAGCGTAGAATCAAGTCAGCTTGAAATTTAATTTGGTAAACGATTATTCTCTCTATTTTCCAACTAAGAACTCTATTAAAATAGATTTTTCAAAATTTAATGATTATGATCCTATGGTTAGTTATTATTTTTATTTTATTTTTAAGGGGATTATTTGAAGAATTGTTTATTCATTCTCCCTCAAAATATTGAAAACACAAATATATTATTATTTTTTTTTTTTTTTCAGATTTTTTTCTTTCTTTTTTTATTTTTTGCGGCTATTCTTCGGCGAGCAGCCGGTGTAGCAGTGCTTACATATATATATAAAATAATATACATATACCTACACAATAATCTCCCTTTAAATACTTCCTTCATTTCCTAACTCTTTAAAAAATACAAAGTACAGTCAACTTCTATTCACCTAAAAACCGATTTTCTTTTTTAGACATATTTCCTTTAATATTTGCTTCAAGTAAAAAAAAATAATAGAAAAAAATGTATATAAAACAATTTTTTTTTTATCTCACTATATGAATAAATAGCCGGTGTGATGGATGCAAGAAACTTGAAATAATATTAAATTTTAAATAAATCTAAATTATCAAAATATGTTGCAAAAAAAGGGCCAGCCAGGTATAAAGACAGTTACTCGTACGGTTCAAGAACAATTATGGCATTGTACTGTACTACCCCTTCTTCTCACAGGGGAGGAATTGAAACAAAGAGAAGAGATATTTTAAGACAGACTCGTTCTAGCTACCAAAGTGAAAACATCAGAGCCAATATCAAGTTTTAAGAGTTTATTCCATTTAATTTATAAGCATATTGTTGTTAACTTAATTTCTCTTAGAGAATATATTGTTTTAAACTACCAGTGTGTTCTTAATTATTCTTGCATTCTATCTCAAGCAAACATACAAGCCCTTTTCGCTAAAACGCTACGCCACAAGCTACCTATACACACATCTCACCAATTACATTACATTGGTGCCAGCTGTTTGGGATATTTTCAACGAGATTCCAGAGATTTACAAGTACGTAAAAATTTCAATTCCTCCCTTGTGAGAAGAAGGGGTAGTACAGTACAATGCCATAATTGTTCTTGAACCGTACGAGTAACTGTCTTTATACCTGGCTGGCCCTTTTTGCAACATATTTTGATAATTTAGATTTATTTAAAATTTAATATTATTTGAAGTTTCTTGCATCCATCACACCGGCCAAGTTATTGTGGTTCATCAAATGAATTTTTTTTTTTTAACGAACATTAAAATGCTTAAAGTATCATAAAAATTGGTATAAATTGAGTATTAATAATAATGGTTTGGTATTTGGATTAGAATAACAAACTGGAGAATATCTGAGACTACAATATGATTTAATTTCGCACAATTTTAAATAATTATCTTTTCAATTTACGTATTTTTTTTTTACTTAAATATTAAGATTGAGATTTTGAATTCTGGTGGAGAACAATTCAATGTACCCTTTGTGGTACTACTGCGAGATCTGTTACATCTGGCCTGGAAAATCTAATAATATTAAGGTTGTTATGCTTGGTTCCGCAAAGCTGGAAAGCATCAGAGATATGTTTCTTGTGGTCATCGAAGTCATCAACCTAGTTAGTTCCTAAAAAAACATTTTTTTAAACCAGTGTATCATCTAAATTTGCTCTGTGCAAGTCTAACCACACTGTATTGACAAAAATATCCTGTTGATCAGGGGGGGGGTGAGACGCCATGGTCAGATGTGTAAGTACGTGCCACACTAAGACATCTTTTGCATTGACCCTAGGTAGGTCGGTGACCAGGGTGGCGACAGATGGTGGCCAGTCGGTGGTTAACAAAGACTGTTTGTTAATAGATGGTAGCCAGGTGGCCTCTTGAGTTTCACTGACCCTTGTATGAAGGGAATACAGGCCAGGTGGCCTATGTACATTGACCGTATAATGACCCCTGTTTGAAAGGGTTTAGCGGAGTTTGTTTGGCTGTGTACTGACCCTTGTTTGAAAGGGCTTTTGTTTGCCGCGGTTCTTGACCTGCAGATAGCGGCTGGCTGGAACCACTAGTTATTTACAATTTATTTAAAAATTCAGTATACCACTGACCTCTGTAGTGTTAACATCTCGCTCAGTCAAATTTAATCTTGTTCGTTTTTCTGTATATTTATAAGTTTGTGTTTTAACATTTTAACGTTTTATGCCACTCTATAAAGTTTTTTTATTTTTTATTTTTTTTTTATAACATTCTAAACTTTTGTTTTCATAGAAAATATATTATATTGATTTCTTTTCGTGTAGTCAAAATAAGTGACAATGTAAATAAATAGTGTATTTAGTGTAGTGACAGTAGTGGGGAGCGTTCACTGCTGACGTAACCAACAGTGAGGGAGTGTGAGAGACAGAAAACTCTATTGTTCGTAAGAATTTTATGTTTTTAAGAATTTTATTTTTTAACAAAACAAAATTAATAGACTCTTTTCATTTTTCTGTTTTATTCTTTTTATTTTTTATATCTTTTGTCATTCATTTATTTTCTGTTTGTATTTCTTTTATGTGTTTTTGTTTATTTCTTAATTAATTTAAATTTAATTTTATCAGCTTATAAATGGGACCAAGCGATCAAATATGCACTGGTGGGTGGCTCGTCCGGTGACGAGTCTACCACGTCTGTCTCCGCAGAAAAGCATACTTGCGCTAAAGAAAATTCACCAAAAAAAAGCAAAAAACTCTCTACCACAAAGACACGTTCATCATCAAAACGAAGCGCCAACATCCATCTACCAACTCCACCAGTACCACCATTCACTGCATCAACCACTTCTAGCAACTCTTTTGACGTCGCGGCTCCTCCAGGAGTAATTACATATAATCCTTTTTCTCCTCTTCAGCAAGAGGAAACCATGGAAACCGCTCCTCCTACACCACTTTCACGACCTCACAAGCCACCGCCCATTTATGTAAAAAATGTAAAGAGGTATGCTGTTTTCTGCGAGGCTCTCTCACAAATTGTAGGCAAGAATAACTTTACTTGCAAAGCAAGAATAACAGATCTTATCGTCAATGCCACAACCGTGGAGAGCTATAGAGGTATTATTACCTACTTAAAAGAACACAAGGCGGATTACCATACATTTCAATTACAAGATGAAAAGGCTTACCGAATAGTAATCAGATATCTACACCAGAGCACTCCTACTGACTTCATCCAACAGGAACTGACTGAATTAGGTCACACTGGCCGAAACGTTGCTCCAGTTGTACACCCGGCAACCAAACAAACACTCCCGTTATTTTTTGTTGATTTAGAACCCCGCCAAAACAACAACGAAGTCTTTAGTATCGACAGACTGTGTTATACTAAAGTTAAAATTGAAGAGCCTTACAAGCAAAGACAAATAGTCCAATGCAAGCGATGCCAAGAATATGGGCACACGCGATCTTATTGCCAGCACAAACCTAAGTGCGTTAAATGTGCTGGTGATCACCTCACATCGGACTGTACTAAACCTAAAGATACACCTCCGAAATGTGCTCTATGTGGCGATGAGCATTCAGCAGCCTACAAAGGATGCATTGTTCACCGTGAATTGCAGCGCGCAAGAAGATCTCCCGTCTACGAGCATCCATCTGCTCAGAGAAGACAGCCAACAAGCAATCCAGCTCCACCACAACTTAATAGAAATAATTTTCCATTATTGGAGTCCCAACCTATAAACAAAAATGTATCTTTTGCACAGGTGGTCGCGGGGCCTAAGACTTCCCAGAACCTTCCCCCTCCTACCATCTCTTCCACCTCTGGCGATATCGTCATGCTTCTAAATTCATTCTTAACCGATTTTAAATCCCTTATAACCCCCCTGATAACACTTCTAACCTCTGTGGTTACTCACCTTCTTCCCAGCCGCGCACCTTAATCCCCTTAATTTACACTCCCTCTCCATACTCCTTTGGAATGCGAACGGACTTAACCAACATACACGTGAACTCGACATATTTCTACACGACAAACGCATAGATTTGGCCTTAATAACTGAAACTCACTTCACTGATAAATCTCGATTTCTCATCCCAGGCTACACTACATATAACACCAATCACCCAGACGGGACAGCACATGGTGGATCCGCAATCCTCATCCGCACTTCACTGTCGCATTTCCTTATACCCTACAAACCGGCTCCTTATCTCCAACCTACTGTGATAACTCTGCTTTCGGAGCCCTTTTCCTATACCATAGCAGCAGTATACTGCCCGCCGAATCATACCATTCATCAAAACCATTTTCTCTCCTTTTTCTCATCCCTTGGTCCTCGTTTTATATGCGGTGGTGATACAATGCAAAACACCCCAGATGGGGCTGCCGAGTGGCCAATCCACGTGGTAGGCAACTCCATAACGCTCTCTCTCAATCCAATTTCACCTACTTATCTTCTTCCCAACCAACCTACTGGCCAACGTCTCCCCATAAACGCCCCGATCTACTCGATTTCTTCATATGTTCAAACTTAACTTCCCTTTCCACTGATATCATTGTCCCAAACGACCTATCTTCCGATCATAGCCCGGTCATCCTAACTCTTGACATTCATTCCAAACCAATACCTCCTCGACCAACCCTCATAAACGGCTCTATTGACTGGGACCTTTTTCGGGATACCTTAACACAGAAACTTAACTTAAACGTTCCTCTAAAAACACCTTCACAACTTGACGATAACGTTGAACTACTAACTAACTCTGTCCAACAAAGTCTCCACCATGCTACTACTACTACTAACCAATATCACAAATCATCTGTAACCTACAACCTTCCTTTCTATATCAGGACACTTATCACACTTAAACGGCGAGCGAGAGCCCGCTGGCACCGCACCCGTTATCCTTCTTCCAAAAAAAACCTTCAATCAATTGATAAGACAGCTGACTAACGAATTGCACAAGTACTACAACGACCAATACTCCAAATACACTCTTACCCTCACAACTCAAGACAATTCACTTTGGTCCGCTACAAAAAAGATCCTGAAATACAAAAACACTTCTCAACCTCTCCAACGCCCTGACGGGTCATGGGCGAAATCCGACGAAGAGAAAGCCCAATGCCTCGCCTCCTACCTCTCCCAAGTCTTTACTCCCCATCCTGAAATAGAGGACTCTCAACACAGCAATACCATCACCCAGGAACTTGATATCCCACTTCCTCTGTCACTCCCACCTAAAGCATTTACACCAAAACAAGTGCTGAAAATAATCCGCAATATTCATCCTAAAAAAAGCCCTGGATATGACCTTATCAACACCCGCATCCTCTTACAGCTCCCACCTAAGGCCATCGTTTTCCTAACATCCCTATACAATGCTATACTTAGAACAACTCACTTCCCTATACTCTGGAAATTTTCTTCAATCCGCATGATTTCCAAACCTAATAAACCCGTTCATGTCTCTTCCTCTTATCGACCCATTAGTTTATTACCATTACTAGGAAAAATTTTTGAAAAACTTCTTCTATCCCGCCTCCTTCCCGCCTCCTTCTTAGCTCCACTCAATATTATTCCTGATCACCAATTCGGTTTCCGCAGTTATCACTCTACCATTCACCAGGCACACAGAGTTGTAGACACCATCGCTACCTCCCTTGAGCGGAAGCAATACTGCTCGGGAGCCTTCCTGGACATCTCTCAAGCGTTTGATCGGGTATGACATCCGGGCATATTGTGGAAACTTAAGGGCATCCTTCCTTCCACTTATTACCTCATACTCAAATCATATCTTGCCGATCGCATTTCATGGTTGTCCAAGGATCCTCATTTTCTCCCATATTTCCTATTCACGCTGGTGTTCCACAAGGAAGCATACTCGCTCCCCTTCTTTACACAGTATATACTGCTGACCTCCCACTACATTCTGATACGGTCACCTTCACCTTCGCCGACGATACGGCCATCCTATCCCCTCATAATGATCCCGTCATGTCAGCTAGACATCTTCAATCCCATCTCAACATCCTTGAACCCTGGCTCCGAAAGTGGAGAATAAAGGTGAATCAACTCAAATCCAATTACATAGTCTTCACATTAAATCGAAAAACCCTTCCTCCTATATATTTCAACCACATTCCTTTACCTCCCGTCACAAAAGTTCGTTACCTTGGTCTCAATCTTGACAAACGACTAACCTGGAATCCCCATACTCGACTAAAAAGAACTGAACTGAATAACAGATACAAAATACTAAAAAAACTTCTAGACATACGTTCGAAACTTACATTACATAACAAACGACAACTATATTACTCCCTATTAGCCCCTATTTGGACTTACGGAATCGAACTATATGGAACAGCCAGACATTCAAACCTTTACCGCATTCAGTCCCTACAATCTAAAATCCTTCGCACTATAGTCAATGCTCCCTTCTACGTTTCCAATCACACCATCCATAACGACCTAAAAATTCCCTTCGTTTCTGCAATAGCCAAGTCCCGATATCTAAAGTTCCATTCCCAACTATCCTCTCATTCAAATCCACTTATCCAAGCGCTCTCAACCACAACTCTTCCCTCTAACCCATTACGGCGACTGAAGCGTCGATGGCCTCGTGATCATCTACTTACACAATCGGCTGTCTTAGGACAGTTGTGAGACTCCATTCTTAATGGTTTGTTACGGCTGCCATCGCTGGATGACAGTCGTTCACGTAGATCAGGTCGTGTGCCGCGGCCTTCAGCCAATGCACACATAATTCGCATATTATCTGTTTTACTTATTGCACGCAAATTGTGCAGTTGTAAAAATCAATAAAAATGTAAAAAAAAAAAAAAAAAAAAAAAATTTAAAAATTATATCTTTTATCTTCTTGCTATCACATTACATCATCCCCCCCAAAATCACGAGTGATAAACTGAGAAAATAGTTCTTCAATTGATATGTAAGGAAGAAAATAATTAGTTACGAAATGAGAGGTGAAAAAAGACACCAATTTTCACGAAAACGTCAAACATTGAAATGTTTATTTTTTTTTTAAATAAACCCAGTTCAGAAAATTGTAGAAATAAACACAAAAATAAAACACAAAATCTTGGTTATTGGTTATCCCACTTGTGAATATCTTAAAGCTTTTTTTTTTTTTATTTCAAGTTTTATAATTTCAACCACACAGAGATAACTGGTTGGACTGTTTCCGTAAATGTTAGACACTCATTCGGGAAGATATAATCTCGATTTTTATCAAATAACCTTCTGTAAAATATATTTTAAATGTTAATAAATTCAATTTTTTTACACAAAAGTAAACTTTACGATATCTTCTGCACTCAAATTTGAAGTTAAATTTTTAACCAAATATTTTTTCATTAAATCTCCATTAAAAATCATGTATTCTTCTAATACAATTTTAGTGGTTATTGGATAAGGGCCAGTTTTAGGAAGTGAAAGTCATTATATAAATGATTTCTGCCGGGTCCACTTGAGAATAATATAAAATAAACCTATTAATATGAGTTAATAAAGTTTTCGGAACAGTTTCCAGAGGTTAACCTCCCCCACATATATACAACCAACAAGTGTGAGTGTAAAAGAAACATTAAGTTGAAGTGAACTCTACACGAACTTAGTGAATTTGCTCTGACGATGGATGAAAATCCGAAACTGATCAGCAACACTAAAAATATGCATGCTAGGATGGATAAAATACCAGATTCCAGCATTAGACCCATCCACATATTCAACATCCAATAATAGTTGTAGCTCTTTATATATGAATTTTAAAGCAAATCGTTGAACCATTGTCTAAAAAATTGCAAAAAAAAAGAAAAGGAAAAGGTACTTAGGTTGATGAATTCTATCAAGTAACTTCCTGTGGAATCCTATGGTGATATCCTAACTGAATGATACGTTTGAAATTCCTGCAATCTATCTTTTGGAGCTATGCAGTTCATAAAACATGTATATGCACTAGGGATTGTATACCGGTTTACCGATTTACCGGTTAACCGGTAAATTGACAGAGAATCGTTCGGTAATTCGGTAAATGAAAAATCCATACTAGAAATTTTTATGTAGAAAATATTGCGTTTATAGATATTGAAAAGGCTAAAGGGACATTGAAAATAAAAAAAACAGCTAAGTGTAAGCAACAATATACCTAATTATTAACTTTTATATGAGATATTTTTTTGTTTAATTTTAATTTAAACTTTCTTGGGTTTGAGAGCCGCCGTAAGTCGTACAGAAAGCGCTAGTTTACAGTTAGCATCTTTTAAAATCTTTACAATCAACGCTTTTTCTTAAAGAGTATGTAAAATATCTCCTTTTTTAAAATTTAAAAATAATAATATGTAAATATTTCACGTATTTTTTTTAAATTAATAGCAATTTTGAATACATTACATTATGACAGGATATTAATGCAATATTATTGCAAAATAACATTAAAATTTGAACCATAAATAAATTTTGTACTTCTAACAACTGTTCAAAATAATTAAATACAAACATTTATTACAAGATTTCACATTTCATTTACTGAACTTGTTATATGTGTAAAAACATTTGAGATGTGTAAATAAATTGGTGTCAACCTTATGAACAGCTTTGTTTGTAAATGGTATTTACTGAATAAATAAATAATAAAGTTAAATTATATATGTTCCATTCAATGTTATTTGAATAAATAATGCGTACTTATGATACAATTTAGAAAATTATTTCCTTATGAACCAGTGGCGTATATCAAAGGAATCTAGTGAATCGGAGATGGACTTTATACTTTAGCGTTTTATTCATTCAAACATAATACCCAACCGTTTACATGCATTGTGCCGTTAGCCTAATGCAGAGGCTATTCATTCACGCCTGCTTAGTAGAAACTGCCCATCTCACCGCCTACAGATATCCGGCATTTTATTTGAAAAAAAATTTCCCGGAAAATCGATATTTCGAGGGTTCTGGGAAAACGGCAACGTCAAGCTTTTCTCTAAAATGTCACTTGAAATGTATGAATGAAAATGTATGAAACGTATGGTTCTACCAACTATACAATATTAACAGAGGGCGTAGCGTGGATCCTGTTCCTTATTTAAAACTGTAAAGACTGATTAAAATCCGAGTCATTTTTAAGTAGCGACATTTTTGCCTAATTAGTAAGTTATCGCATTATATTTTTTTCAACTACTTATCATCGTCCTTGGTGAGTATGATTATAGGTAATAAAGAATGATACAGAAATTATCTAGGAACAGGATCCAGAATCGACGCACGCTAGCCACTACTGTAGGCTCTGGTATATATCGTTCAGCTGATTTCCGTGAGGAAATTTAAAACATTGGATTCATTTGAAATATGAACATTAATTTGATTAAATTAACATTTTTTTTTTTGATAGCTCAAAAATAAAGTATTAATTTTTTAAATGTTATTGTTGCAGTTAATATTATTTATAATAATTAAGGTGGGCATGAAGTTAATAGACAAATACAGTGTATTGTGTACAGATAGTGTGCAAAGTCTATGGCATTCTACATAAAAAAGACTTTCTTTCTAATTAAAGGAAAGGAAGATGTCATTGAAGAACTCCTGGATGAGTAGCAGGAAAAGTCGGTACGGGTACCTTTTTTACCAATTCATTTGGTTCACAATAAATTCTACAATTAGGGCATCATGTAGATATGTAAAAACAAATGGGAAAACTGAGCACCAAAGAAAATTGTCAATAGTCCTAATTGATTTTTGTTTTTAAGTGCTTAAAGTTATGTTTGATGTAGAATTCCTAGTGAAGAACTTATTCTAGGCATCTTGCAAGCAGCAAATGGTCAAATAGATGAAATGAGATATTTTGATAATAGGGAGGAAAATTGAAATTAATATCAGAAACACCTAAAAGATTTGATGGGAGAAATGTTTTATTTAATACGAAACGAAAAATATTTCATCCGATATTTCAAGCCGGAAAAAATATTGAAATCTATTGAATAATTACTGAATAACAAAACAAATGATACTTTATGAAAATATAAGATTTTAAATCTAAACGTAACGGCCGTAATCCGGTAATGATAATGGTCTTCTTGGTCTCCCTTATCTTACCATCTCAAAAAATAAATATACCACCAGATGTAATTATACTCCTAGAAGAAGCTATATGACCAACTAGATAACTCTAATTTAGAAGAAAATAGGCCTTTCCTATTAGGGTATTCCTAAAATAGGCGGATAAACTACAAAAATAAAAATTAGAGACTACTGCGGTCATAAATCTACTGCCCCTACTGTTAAAAAGATGTAACCTTTTCATTAAAAATAAGGCTCTTAAACAGCTCTTGGGAAGTGGAAATATACAGAATTAAGGAAGATTTGATGAAAAGAAGCAGAAGATGGAATAAATAGAAAGAGCTTATAAAAAGATTCTATTTAAAGTACGAATAGTTAAATAATAAAAGTGATATGGCTAACTTACAGATAGCTAAAGAGATTAGTGAAAGTAAACTTACACTGGACACATTACCAGGGTAGAGTTAATTGTGTAGAAAGAGAAGAATAATAGAAAAATCAAGGAAATATTACGCAGATTATAGCTCAAGAGAAAAATTAAAAATGTACATTCTTCAAAAAATGTCATACACGTAAACGATGGATGTGCATGGAAATGAATACAAATTAATAATTGATGATCAGAAAGTAATTAGACATTACATAATCCAAAAATCGTGAAGTGCCTGATCGAAGAAATATGCCGATGATAAATTGGGAAGATAATGATCAATTGATAATTTGAATCTTTAACAGTTTTATTTGAAGCTTTTGAATGTATCAAGTAAATTTGCTCTGTGCAAATCTATGTTATTACACTGTTTCACAAACGCATCCTGATCATCAACGAATGCCCGGAACCGGTGGATGAACACAAAAAGAAGCAGGCTATCATGGAAAATATCTCTGAAGATTTGTTTAAACTTTAATATTGAAGAGAGTTGCCTATAATAAATGTTCTGAATGTGAGATATATATCATTCTGAGCTCAATAAAGTTAACAAAAGCTTTTATGTGAACTGTAGGGAGATTATGTGTGCACAACTCGGTCTCACGAGACTTTTGTAGAATTTTAAGAAATAAATTGGAATTGAAGTAAACCCCTACAGTACAGGAACACTGATTTCACAGTATGCTCTACGTGCATGGTTAATATTTTCGTTTTGACAAAATTATGAAAAAGTGTAAAGCAAGGAAAATGCTTTCTTAAAAAAGATCACGATAATATACCAGGGCTTTTCGTGTGGGAAGCTTTTAAATAAGGTAGTATTGAAAATTGCCTTATTCAGGTCACACAAAGAATGCACGAGGGAAATATGTACCAAATTAAACAAGGAAAATGGCTATCCTTAACTGCTTCTAGCCTTGGAAGACCAAAACATGGCTATTATATTATCCATCTCTTTTTTTTAAATTTATTTTGAGAGAGTTATAAAGGAATCGATTTTTCTATTCATTATGAAACCTTTCGTCCGACTCTCAATTCTAGGGGTGATCTCCCAGAATCGCGAAGATTTAGATTTAACAAAAAAAGCTATTACGAAAAATTCTGTTGTTGTGAACACTCAAACAACTTTTTCTTACCCAATTTTATTTGAATATATTATTAGTGTAGAACAATACTGAATGTCAGTTATCACTACTTTTCTCAGTACAATGTGCGGTACTCAAAAATCCATAAATAATAATGATAATAAAGGGGAATAAATAAGCAAATAAGCTTGAAGCTACTGTTCATTGTTCCCCTAAGACTCCCCCAAAAAATCAATTTTCCTGGAAAAATGCTTCAAATAAAAGTAATAAGTTTTTTTTCTGTGAAGTTAGAATACGAAGTTTAAAGGAAATCATTTTAATCGTGTTCGACAAAATTCCAACAAACTCAAAACCTTAGTCTATTAAATCACACTTGTGGTTAACCGATTTTCTTCAAATTTGGAATTCTATCAATGCTTGTAATGTTTATTAATATTATGTAGACGGTGAAACGGTATATTATATTGAACTCGTATATTAGAGGATGTATAATGCTACTATTCCCCCAAAATCCCCTAAAAATCCATTTTTCTAAGAAAATTTTACAAATAAAAGTGATAGAGATTTATTTTGTGTAAATAGTATGGAACAAAGTTTATGGAAAATCGTTGGAACCAATTTCGAGAAAATTACGGAAAAGTAACAAAAAAACAAAAAATTAAGTAAAATCGCTCTTCTGGTTGACGGATTTTGTCCGAAATCTTTGTGTATGATACGGTGGTAGTGCCTAGACGAAATGTCAAATTTGAGCTATTTCACTGCGACTTTTCATTTTTGAGATATTCCTGTAACAGCAACTAAAGAGAGATCAGCAACGAAAGAGAGTAAAGTAAAGAGAAGCTCACCCAAACCACTCTCTCAGACTGGAGTGGGAGAAACTGTATAAATATAGCGACGGATGTCGCCATGGGAATACAGTTCAAACATAGTTCGATACAGTTGAGGACAGTTCAATATATCCAATCACTACGTGTCATTACCCATTTACCATACTACCTTAAATATTTCTCTATCGTAAAGCCCAGGCAGTCTAGGTCTCTTTATTAATATATTAGTTAACCAGTGTTAAACAAAGCTAATCTCATTTCATCAATTCTCTCCGCCTAACACATCCATTATATTCCTTTAACACACATTCGCACACATTCGCTAAAAACATTTTGTTCGTATATTCAGGTAATCCCAAAACATGTATTTCCGGTGAAAAACCACATTCTGGCACGATGGCAATACTTCATCTTACCAGGTGTAAGAGAATGTAACAGTGAGACATAAAAATAAAGTTTTTAAAAAGGAATACATATATACGGTTGTTTGGGAAACAGAAAGATTTGGAAATCATAGAGAAGAAACAAAAAAGTGAACAGACTACTTGGTCTCGATTTTAAAGGACAGCATAGCAATCAGAATACTTCGCTTCAAACCTTTGGAATGTTCCTAGTATATCGAGCAAAAATAAAAAAGGAGTTGCTGCTCTATTATTGAAGGTATTCTCTTGTTGGCCACTACCTCCATAAATATAATGACTAAAGTAAAAGCTGTTGAATTTAAGCATTGAAGGAGAAAAAAAATAAAATAAAATAAATGCACATAAAGAAAAGAATTAACCATAGCGAAGTTCGCCGAATGATCTCAGATAAGTAGACTGAGTAAGTTCGGAGGTGATTCCATAGGATCTAATATCCTAGGATGTATATGACAAAATGGAAATGAGATTTTAATGGGTAGGATTACCAGTTATTCGTGATTAACTGGGAATATTAAATCATAAATTTAGAAACCTTTTAGATCAAGATTCTTTGAAGATCCATGTTTTTGGAGATGGTGTGGATAGAACATCTATTTCTTTATAACTTGCATTAAGCTTTATGACTTTATGAATATTATTACTGTTTTTTGTTTTGTTCCAATTGATTGAAATTTAAAAGATGAACAAAAACAATTTTTTCCCAGATTTTTCTACATATAAATCCCGAAGAAGGGATTTCGGAGCATATTTCTAGAAGACTTTTGCTTCTTTCTTGGACCCAAAGAATCCATCCTAAAATCTGGTTGTTAAAGACGTAGGAATCTTAAGGAAATAGATTGCGAAGAATTTATAGCCTGGCTTGGAACAACATCGTTGACAAGAATATGAACGATAGATTGACAGAGAGTATGCACTGAATGGAGAATCGGATAGAAATTGTTTCTGAATAAAAGCATACTAATCCTCAGGGTTCCTTGATGATAAATACATTGGTATATGACGATTCGTGAGAAAAACCTCAAACTTCAGGTTAATTTGCATACATCGCTCTGAGTATCCTATTTTCCATGTTCCATTCAGTTATACTTTTATTAACCAACTTCATTCAATATTTATTTATCTCCTGATATTTAGAATTCTTTTCAGCTTAGTGTAACCGTAACCATAATAAATGAAAAAAAGAAGAAAAAGAAACAGAACAAAAAGTACGAAAGGCAAATGTGTAACGGTTGTATGTACGTGACAGTTTTATAAGTACATCTTCTGTTTGAATAATGTATTTCACGAAGCTTACGAAAAGGGGTTGCCAATTTTCAGCACGCCTAAATGTGATACAAGAAGCTTATGAATGTGTGCTATGTGTTTCTTTGTGTTTGTGTGTGTGTGTGTGTATGTGTGTGCGTGAGGACCGATCACGATAGGCAAAATAAGGACTATAGCGATCATCTTCCAACAACGTAACGACCTCGATACTACCGTCATCATTCTCCACATCTTAAAACGGCCCTTTAGAAAGTATACCCATTCTTGTATGAGTATGCTTGTGTCTTTGTCTAACGATGCTCATGGATGGATATATCTTTCAAATGCATTGAAATTTATTATGTAATACGAATTACAACCAATAAAAATCTGTTGTGAAACACTTATGTAACTTTCTCATAAACTTGAAATTTTTATACTCAGTGGTCGGTCCTAACGAAAATATACTGGTCGTACACTGCACTAGCAAGAATTCTGTTTGGGGGTGCCTGCACTGCTATTACCAAAAGAGACCTATTGTGCCCCCTTGCTGGTGCGAGGATGAGATGACTCACCATTCTATACCCTTTCCAAATGATATCTCTGAAAAATCTCAGAATCTGGGAATGTTCTTGGGAAAATAAACATCTTCCTCCAACACCTGGTAAATACCCAGGCGCCCAAATTTTCTCTGGATGATAGCGTTATCCAGAAACGCCGCTTGGAGATGTTCTGTAGTCAGCCCATCTTTAAACAGAATCTAAAGGTCCTATCGCGTTATAATCCCAGTTTCATCATGTGCTTTCAGAGTTTACAGTGCCTCTTGAGGGAACTGTCAGATACGAAGCCTAGTTTTATTTAGACTTATGTATGATCAGATGTCTCCTGATCACAACCGTCCCAGACAGAACTTAACCTGCTTTAATCAAGGGAGGGCTATCCAGATCTATGCTTTCTTCACCTCTTCCTTATTTCTGAGTACTTCCCAAAGAGACTGGTCGCTAATTCCAAAGGGACTATAAGGATATTGCGCTTTTTCTTACGAGATGTCGACCATCATTTCCTTTCACGACCACTTGCGCAGTGACACAAAATTAATAAACTCTGTTGACTCCTCCAAAAATATTCAGTAACAGGAAAGGCATTCCCATACTATGTTAGTACTAATGGCATATGGCTTTTATGACGGCCTGGTTATCGCATAGACTTATAATCGGCTGATTCCTGTCAAATTAAAATGGATATATCTACAAAATGTCTGGTGCGTTCTACCTGGAAGATGCTGGGAAACCTGCCCATATTTCCTGCATCCTGGTATTTAGCCAAACATTCCGGTCCTAGTCTCCTCATGGATCCACGATATATCTATGTGCCATACAATGGCATCTTCTTATTGCCAGTCAGAGCGATTCACTGTTCCACGCTCCTCTATTACTCATCTTCGAAAAGACATTTTTAACGTAGTTGTGTTTCTTAATCATTCCATTCATAGGGGAGTTCTAGTGGGAGGAGCAGTTAGGGATAACCACTTTCTGTACCATTGGACCCATCTCTTCCAACACCTTCCTAGATATTCTGAAGTTAGTCCCTTTAACCACAATTTGAAATAGTGTGAGATTGAGAATAAACCTCATTTTAGCTGTGATACAATTCCTCAGTGTTCCCATCTTGCAAGACGTTTTACTTTCCTTAAGGGTTTTCTTGGTAATCTAACTTGGATCATACTATTCACTCACGCCACCACCGCATTCTAGGTGATTACAGGTCTTACTATCGTAGTTTGCATCAATCTCAGTTTACTAGGGAAATAGTACTAAGTTTTATATGCCACACTTCTGCACACCATAAGGCAGATCGTGATTCACGATAGTCAAAAGAAAGCGCCTTCATCAAACCCGAATAACCTTGAAACCTAACGTCGCAAATTTCCTAAAACACATAAAATGATTTTTTACTGACAAATTTTCCAAATTAAATTGATAAGCTTATAGGTATATGCAGTTAGTATTCAAGTTTAATGAACCGATAGATTAATTATAAATATTCCAAATAACTTGGCTCTTAAACTTTTCTTAACAGGGCAGGGACCTTACAAATATTATCTCTATAGATTTGGATTATTCAGAGTCCTTATTGTTGCTGTCAGCTGCAGGCACTACTGGATGTACACGTTCTAATTTAGAATTGTCCTTTAATAGAATTTAAGAGAATATACCT
The DNA here is from genome assembly GCA_011037195.1 of Triatoma infestans. NCBI lineage: Eukaryota > Metazoa > Arthropoda > Insecta > Hemiptera > Reduviidae > Triatoma > Triatoma infestans. The sequence continues at coordinate 94,084 of JAAEAF010006698.1, forward strand.
CATACGACAACTACTCTACCTCCGGACAAGATTGATCTTTGGCAGAAACTCAACTGTTAAGTCACCAAAACATCCAACAATTTATTAATTTCATATCAGACATTATATTCTGAAAAATTTTTCAATCCATAATTATATATATATATATATATATATTTTAATTTAACGTTCGTCAAAATCTATGGTCATTCTCGCCGGTGCCTACTCAGTGAACTGCCGGGCTCCGTACAGTGTTCTCTAGTTATAGACAACACTGTCCATCACCGAACAGTGAGCTGTATAGGCTCCTAGGAAGAAAAAATCTAAGGGCAGCAGAGCTGGACTCGAACCCGGGTTCTCAGCGTGGGAGTCCAGTACGCTCACCACTTAGCTATTCCCCTCCCAAATTACATATTTACATATACGTAGAGAGAGAGAACTTGCTTTCTTGTGTTTTGTATTTGTTAATAATATGTTTTTTGTTTTTTATTACATTCATTTGTGTAATAAATGCATCTTTTTCATTTTTTACTTTTCTTTGTAAAATTGAAAATTGTTATGCAATTATTTTCTGGTATTTTATCCGTCGTAGCATGCATATTTCTTTCCTGACCGGTTTCGGATTTTCATCCATCGTCAGAGCAAATTCAACAAGTTCGTGTAGAGAGTTCACTTCAACGTAATGTTTCTGTTGCTTGTTATATACAACCAACAAGTGTGAGTAACAAGCAACAGAAACATTACGTTGAAGTGAACTCTCTACACGAACTTGTTGAATTTGCTCTGACGATGGATGAAAATCCGAAACCGGTCAGGAAAAAAATAAATATGCATGCTAAGACGGATAAAATACCAGATGTTATCCGCATTGCGGATCTATCCACATATTCAACAATTATTTTCTCTTAACATTCTAGAGTTATCAATTATTTATTTATATTAACTTTATATGAATACATATATATATCTTCCTTCCCAACCAAGCCATTTGATCCCTCAGACCTTATCAACGCCTTCATCGTATTGAAAGAACCAGAAAAAGCTGTAGTTCTCCTTACTTATATTTATAATGCTGTCCTACGAACAATTCGTTTCCAATCTTCTGGAAACATACCGTAATCACAATGATTCTTAAACCCAACACGCTATGTTTATAGTTCCAACCGACTTGTGTCAGTCTGCTTTCTGCCTTGGGAAAAATTCTTGAAAAGCTTTTTCTTTAAGCATAACATTCCTATCAGTCTTGAATCCTCCAATTAGATAAGAGAGGTGTGTGTGTTGTCTAACTAAATTAGTGTGGCTGCAGTCATTTTAACTTTAAATGAAAAAAATAAAAAAAAAATAAAAATAAAAAGCTTTAATATGGAAAAGAAACATCCCTTTTAAGGAAGGGATTAGCTCAGTGGTAGCGTGCTGGCCTAGTAACATGGAGATCCCTGGTTCGAATCCAGCAGTGCTGCCCTTAGATTATCTCTTTCTAGGAGCCTCTACAGCTCACTGTCCGGTGATGGGCAGTGCACTGAGATGGCTCCGGAGCGCCAATGACCATAGATGTCGACGGGACTTAATAAAAAAAAATAAAATAAAAATTAAACATCCCTTTTTACTTTCTCTTATTCTTTTCAATCGTGTCAAATTTTCGAAATTGAGTATCCACCGAAAGTGCATAAATTTAAAAAAAGTGTATGTGTGTGCGTCCGTGCGGGAGGGTGAACAAAATATTTCAAAAATGAAAAATCAAATGAGGCTCAAACTTGACGATCTGTTTAGACACTATCATTGCATCTGACACGAAATTTACAGTCAAAATCCATCAAGCAGGAAATGGGACATTACTGAATGATTATCAGAGATATTTTCCAGAATTTATACAGATAAACTTTCTCTCTCGGCTTTCTAATATGTATTCTAGTGCTTTTTTGATGACGTAGATATTTGCCGTGAACACTCTAGACATGTCATTTAATGCAAACTCATATGAATCACAATCAGCTTGGATGCACTTGGATTTTTGAATTTGTGAATGGGTCCGCTGTGCTCCTAAGAACAAAACGAATATGCATGCTACGACGGATAAAATACCAGATGTATATGGAGATTTGTTCGCTATAAGTGGAACTGTCTTCTGGACAATAATGTAATCATTCCACCAGCTACTACTTGCATATCTACATTTACATCTACTCTACATTTATATCAGGGAAAATGGATAAAAAAGTTAAAATACAATTTTATAATTATGCAATAAGGAAAAGGCTGGCGAGTTTTGCCCCCAGATTTTTTTTTTTTTTAATTAATTTGACAAAGTATAAATAAATAAAATGAAAGAAGATTTAAAAATACACTTTAATAATGGAAAATGAGAATTAGATGGCAACCGACGCATACCGATAACGAAATAAAAGTAATAAATCTATGTTATATTTCCAAAAAAAAAAAAAATTACAAAGGTACAAAAAGAAATAATACAATAACCATAGAAGAAGGAAATAACAAGATAAAAAAAATAATAAAAAACAGTGAAATGAGAAACAGGAAAGTATAAACAGGTCATAACATCAAAGGAAAGAAGAAAGATACAAATAAATCGCATGGTACTAGGCCGGAGTGGCTGGCTCTCTCTCTGTATGTGTATGTATTTTATATAATATTGATATTTGAGAGAACCAGGCTTTTTATATTGACACACAACAGAAATCTATTCTTTGAGGAACAGAAATAAAAATTTAATATGGTAAAAGTTAAATAAAAAAATGAATTAAATTGTAAATAAGGTAAAGACTACAATGATTACTATTTTTTTAATTATTTTTCATTAATTTTTTATTTCATTAATTTCACATATTTATGAATAATTGAACACATATCTTTTGATACAATAAAGATCATCTTTCCTGAATAAGTACATGTCATCTATATATTTATACTGTGTAAAAAATGAAAATTATTATTTATTATACAAGCCAAAAAAATTAGTTGGCTGGTGCCAAAGAAGATACTTTTTATTTTTTTAACAAAGTTTATTCGACGTTTCGGACATCTTTGGTGTCCTTTCTCAGGAACTACAAAACAAAAAAAATGTGGATATCAAGAAAATTGTATGATAAAATTAAAACCTAAAAGAATTAAATAATATTAGAAATATATGATATCTGTGTGATGGATGCAAGAAACATAAAAATATTTTAATTAAAAAAAAAAAAATCAAAAATATCAAGAATATGTGACAATTCCCTTGCAAAAGGAAACCCAGGTAGAAAAGCAAAGTTACTGGGACAGTTCATCATCCTTGTTGGCATTATACTATCCCCTGCTTCTCACAGGGGAGGAATTGAACGAACAAAGTGTTGACATTCTTTTCAAGCAGATTTGCTGTAGACACCAAGGAGAACACATCAGAACTGTACCAGTTTTAAGTTATAATATAAGAGTTTCTTCCAACTAAATTCAGTAAATTAATTAATATTGCTGTATTATTGAATAGCTTTTAAATATTTTTAAAGAATATATATATAGATATAATTTAATCTACCAGTGTTGTCTTAATTATTCTTATTACTTCTCTTTTAAACATATATACTTACAAGGCCCTTTTACTAAACCGCTGTGCTACTACAAACATACAACACAACATCACCACTTACATTTCACCTGTTAAGGAAGAATGGAGAGTTAAATGTTCGAGGAGGTTATTGTTTGGTTGTAGAGCTTGCAAAGAAAACAGGGAGGGGAAATTTTTTTTCACGTTGGGAAATGTGAAGAGTTGTAGAAATGGAAAACAACTCAATTAATAATTACAAGAGAAATAAATGAATATAAATAAACTAGAAAATGAGTGGAAAGTGTAGAAAGTTGGTATGTGTAATTTAGTGGGAGGGTCTTTTTTGTGGCTCAGCCATTTTTGAAGCTCAAAAAAGGCCCTCCGCACTAAGTTACTATATTTTTTGTTTTGTAGTTCCTGAGAGGAAGAACTCCAAAGATGTCCGTAACGTCGAATACATTTTTTTTTTAATAAAAAGTTTATTCTTTGGTCCCAGCCAATCAATTTTTTAGCTTGTTTAATTAACACCTGCCAACCATAAATATGGTTTACATTATTATTTACTATATTTTCTGAATAATTTATAGCAAGGGTTATGATAGTTATTCTCATCTATTAACTTCTTGTTTTCCTCTCACTAGATAACAACTTGAAGACACAGCTTTATGCTATTGTGTTTGATGTTTTATTATAATTTGTAAAGGGTAGAATTTAGTTCAGTGGTAGCACGCTAGACTAGCATTCCTCCGCATAAAACGGTTGGTGTGTTTCTTGTTTCTAATTCATAGAAATTTGTAGGCAGATATGTACCAGCAATTTGATGTATTGCAGACACTACTTTAATGATACATCACTTTAACCACTTAAAATTCATTTTACTTTAATAATGCCCTGATTATTATCTTAATACTTTATTCCTTTTATAAAAAAACATTCCAAATGTTCAATGCAAAGTAAATTACATAATCGTGCTCTTCACCACTTTCGAAGAAAAATAAAAAAAAACGATTGCAAGTTGTTTTTTGTGAAGGGTTCCTTTCTTATACAATTGCTAAACCCTTTTAAGTTGGCTTAAGAGGCTCAACTTGCCCAGCTTGAAGTCAACAGCACAGTTTATCTAAATAGAGCACTTATAAGGATCGTTTTGGTTTACTTATTTATTTTCATTTTCTTTCTTACTGCATTAATTTTTTTTTATCTAATGATAAAAACATTTCATTTTGATTGGCCACTAAGTAAAAGTTTTTGAGAAAAATCGAACGCAAAGTCTTTTTAGAAGATAATAAAAAAATTAATTAATTAATTTATCACTTTATATTTTTCCTACATTTTCCGTTTATCTTCCATTTTATTTATTTATTTTTTTTTTTTTTTACAATGCACACAATAACAATGATCACAATTATATACGTCAAAACACCCTTTTATTTCTCAAACTCGTAGAGAAATTTTTAACGAAACTGTATTTCTTAATCATCCCATCCATAGGGTGGAATTCAGATGAGAAGCTGGCAGATAAGGATATCCATAAATCATGAACACATGACTTTTAAATAATTTAAATTGATCATGGATCATGGATAGTTTTATTTTTATTTAATATAGGCCACTAAGCTCTCACTAAGACCATTACACATGGAGATTAATGTAAATGTATATGTTCTTCATAAATCTTGATAGAATCGCCGTTTCTAGATGGAGTAGGTCGTCTATGTGGTAGTGGGATGTTGAGGATAGTGTGTGAAGTGTGAGGAAGAAGTTGTTTTATTTCTTTTCATAATGACCTTATTGTACCGAGCAAATTAGCCAATATTTGGAATATATATGGTTTTATAGGATGGGTAATAAAAATAAAATAACAATTGCATTCGGGGAGAGAGAGAGAGTTTGTATATACAACTTTTGTCATACAGTAACAATGATCTTGTTACTCTAAAGGCTGGTTGTTTATGTATGTGTGCAAATTTTGTTAACAAGTTTATTGTTTGTTCTGAACGCTTTTCTCAAGCTTAATTTTTTGAAAGTTTGTCAGTTTGTAAGCCTCGTTTTCTATGTATGTGAAAGTGGCGAATATGTTGGGTGCTGTGGGGTTTTCGTCTTGATTGCGGTTTAGTCTGTTTTTTTCTTAAAAATTTGTTGACAACGCTAGCAGGGTATCCGTTTTTTTTGACTATGGAGTATAAGGTGTTGAGTTCTTGTTTGTAGTTGGTCGCTGTGAGTGGTATAGTTATTAGCCTGTTAGATAGGTCTAAGGGCTGATAGTTTGTATTGAGTGGGATGATGGGAACTGGAGGGTATAATGGTGTCAGTAGAAGTGGGTTTTCTGCAAATCCCGTAGTCTATTTTGCTATAATTTCTGGTAAGTTTTAAGTCTAGGTAGTTGAGAGTGCCATCGTTCTCGTCGTCATGTAGTGTATATTGAAGTGATGGTTGTTTAAATAGTTTAAGAGTGTATCTAGGTCAATGTCATGTTCGAGTATAAGTATGAGTCATCTACGTAACGTGCATAAAATGTTATGTTGGAATGTTCTTTTAAGTATGGGATGTAATTGCTTTCTTAGTGTTGTGGACTATGCAATGTTGCAACCCATAAAGTGTTATCCAGCAATGCGGACCCATCCACCTAGGTATATTTGTTGCAGGCTAAGATTAAATGGTTTGAATCGGCTATAGATGCATTATCACTATTAGATATAATTAATCGTATATAGAATTAATTTGTATTCCGATTTGGGGCAAGTGTTGTGGAGAGTAATTGTGATTAAATCTCAGTCTGCTTATGGTGCTATAAAAATAACTGCTTTCCGAATATTTGTTATACCATGGCTTTTTTAGGCTGGAGAAGTAGAATTTGCCTTTTGCATAATTAGTGTAACAAATCTCTTCCCACTTACTGTAACAAATTTTCTTATACTGAATCATTACTGAGGGTGCAAGAAGCTCGAACGTTGGTAATTCGGAACGAGAATGCTTCTTTTGCTCCGGCATCTGCCTTCTCATTCCCTGCCAATCCACTATGACGTCTCACCCATAACAGAAATACTGATTTACCATTACTAAGTAATTTGTAAGACAGATTTAAAGAGTTTAGTACAAGGAATGACGGGTTTTACAGGATTATTAAGCTTTTGGAGTAGGCCTTTACTATCGTTAAGACAATGGAGTGCCGCAAACCAGATGATAGAATATGGGATAAACACTTAATAATGGCTATTAATTCGTGGGTAAATAGTTTGTACTGTGTGTGTGGGAGGTAGACTGCCAAGAGGAAGAATTTGTCTATCTGTTAATTTAGTCATGTTATGTGAATATCTGTAATGTCTAGTTCTCTATGCATTTGTGTTTCTGGTGAACCAAGGGGCTCTTAAAGCAATTCAGAGTACAATGGATCATAAAAGAAAATAAATTTTAAACCAAAACTATGTTTAATTTTATTATTTCATTTTTTATTATTTGATTTTTTTTATTTTATAATTACTTTATAAATATTAATAATTATTTCATTAACACTAATATTACGTTATCAAGAAGCTTGCATAATACAAACATACCTAGTACTTCAAATGATATTTAGGTGTCAAAATAAGATTTAATTAATTATAATATACTTATTGCACAAGTTTCTCTAAATTGCCTGACACCGACATGTTCGTGTTAATGGAAAGTAATTTTTCCCTTCTAATAGACAGAGAATCAGTCTTCTTGGAGCTTCTAGCCCGAGGTACGATAGAGCGACCACTCAGAAATGTCTTTCAATGTTGTGGTTTGTGAAAGTTACTAAGTATTTAATGTTAGTATGTATTAATTAATAAGTAATACTAAATACTTGTAAGAAGCAATTATCGCGACACTCCTTACTTACAAATAAAAAATGGATTGAAGTTACTGAGGATGTGGGGGCAATAAATTTCAAATAAATGATAAAATTAAATCGATCAGAAATCGATGCGGTATCAGGGACCGCATGACGGCATTTAAGGGTTAAGCAACATTATTTTTAATATTAATCTTGAGTAATATTTATTTTTTAAATACTAATTTTTAATTTTGGTTTTAAACCGGTCACATTTAGTTCGACCAATATTTTTGGTCAATTCAGCGAATATACGTGAATGGTATCAGGAAAATGTTTGATGATCGATGCAAATTTTAATTTAAGGATTCTAGTAATGAGAAGAGAGTATATTAAAGATCAAGGGGCCAACTGAAAAGTCATGAAGATGTTGCTTTTGTGATGTAATGTGTGTAAAGCTAGTTTGTTGAACTTTTAAGGTAGATATTGAAACTTGGTTACTCTTTAAAGTTGATCTGGCAATTGATCTTGAAGCCCTCGTATGCTGAAATTTCATCCCAGTTTCTTCTAACTCTTGGTAGACGCTACAGATCACTTCTAAAGGGAAAATAGTTGAAGCACATTCGCTAATTTTGTTGCAGTGAGCGTGACAGAGGTGAAATGCATGGCTGATGTGCTATTGCAAGCACGATGTTGGGCGTGCGGTGCGGGTGGAAATGGAACTATTGAGTGAGCGTTTGGTGGTGAATTTTCTCAAGATGGACCCATTCGGAACGTTACTGTTTCGGGAATGTTAAAATAAGTGGTCTCATTTGAAGTCGGTCTAAGAGGAATCAAATTTCCTTAACGAAAGGACGAGAAGCTAGGCGCTTCTCTTCCTTTCATTGGTCCCGAGCCTGCTGTTGGCGTGCCTTCTGGCACATGTCTGTCAGGCTTCCAGACTTGGACAGCTTCACAGCATTCATCCTTATGGATGAGCTCAGTTGGTTTTCGGCAATCCAACATGCTCATCGGGGATCCGGACAAGGCCATTAGTGGAGACGTTGCTGTGTTTTTCACGGAGCGCTCTCAGGCATCTGGTTGGATCTCATACTGGACATTGTGGTTTAAGGAGACATCTCTACATATTAGGGCTCATGCCGGATCTATTTTGTAGAGTGTGTGAGACAGAGGAGGGGAAACACCCATCCATCTTATGACTGATTGCTTGGATTGTGAGCAAATTAGGTTCAGGACCTTTGGTAGGAATAGGATGTCTGTGGAAGAGCTTAGGCTATTTCCGCTTAAGGTTATTGCCCGATTTATTCGGACTGCGGTGAATTTTAGATGGATTAGATCCGGGTCTGGATATTTGTTATAGACTCGGCTTGTTGTTGCTTTTCTTGGGATAGCTATATGGGCCCAGTGAGGCTTTGGATAGCGTAAGGTTTTCCTCCCCACAGACAAATAATAATAATAATAATAATAATAAGGACGAGAAGTACTTGAGCTAATTTTTTAGACTTACAGCAAAATATATTTTAAAAGGATTCACAAGCTATTGTAGAGCAAAAAACAAAATCCCCCTTTTTTTAATATCTTACAATGACAGTTTAACAGTCAGTGAATAGAATTAATAACATTAATTATGTTAATAAATTAATAACATTTCTGAATGTTTCATTTTTAAGTAAATATAAATTTCAACATCTTTATTGTTTTTTTAATTTCCTTTCAAAAAAGTAATTCAAATATTATATAATTTATTTAATGTATAATATTATATTATAATATAATAGAAATAATTTATTATTTAATAAATGGCTATTAAAAAGATTTTAGTTATTTATGGCAAATATAAATTTGTTATCAATTTTATAAATGTTTAGAACAAACACAATACAATGCATACTTTTGTTAAAAGAAAATCAACCTCGCAATTTTACAATATCGGGTCATTGTATTTTTTATTATGGAAAGAAAAAATAAAAAAAAAATAAAGGAAATAAAAAAGGAAGAAACCCTACTCCGACCAGAAATGCTTTATTCATAGGAAAGAGCTCTGGGAAAAAAAAAAAAAAAATAGACGAGGGTAAACTCCCCTTTAACTTAATTTGTTATTTGCTAGGATCGTGAGTGGGTGGGTGGATGGAGTATTGGGGATGGCTGGTTAGGAATGTGGAATGGCGGGAGATGAAGTAGAAAGGGGTATTTGAGTATGTAACTAAGGGGTTGGTCCCAGGGTGTGATTTATTTAGCATATTAATGGAAGCTAGGAGAATGTCAAGACTGGTCACGTCTCCTCTTTACAACTCCTCTATGTTATCTTGTTATGAATTTGTATGTGAATATTAGACGCACGTAGAGGACATCTTAATGCGATACTTTGAAACGTCGTCCGTTAACGGTCTCACGTACTTCAATTCTACTATGTACGAGAGACGTAAAGGCTTTGTTATTATTAAGTAAACGAAAGAAATGAAAGATTGCTTGATATTGTGATATGATAGTAAAGTAAAAGTAATTTGATTGGCTGTCACACATTCCATCGAAAATCATAGCGGAAGTAATACTTTTTAAGTAAACTTGACGTTGTGCCTTCACAGAAACCCACGAAACCATAAATTTTCCTGGTAAACGTTTTAAATGTGTGGTTAGGTATTTATGTAAGTAATTAGTATGCAAAGTTTTAAAAAAAACTGTTGCAGCTTTTTTCAAGCTCGGAATTGAGTAATTATGATAGTAATAAAGTTATAAACATTATATTAAGCCTTAAGTAGCCAAGTGGTCGATGGATATCGAGATACTTAATAAAATACAAAAAAAATTGCCCTGAGGTCATCAATATAACTGGTAAACAATTCAATACACATCCCAACGGCTCTGAAGTATGTACAACAAAAATTCTTCCCCTTAAAAAATTGCGATGAAATTCTCTGCTCTTCTCGAAGCTATTCAGTAAACTTAGGCTGTGGGGGCTACTTCTCTACTAATTACCTTTTTCTCATTACTTATTCTCTCCCGGACCTCTTCTATTTTAAACCTCTTTCCTGTTGCTCCTGTGTTTACCGCAGTGTTTCTTCCTCTATTAAAGAAGCTTCTTTTCATCATTATTACGCACTTAGTGCTTGTAATAAATATTTGATATTTTGGTTATATTACATGACAACCGAATTATCAAAAAAAAAAAAAAAAACACCCAGAAAAGACAAATTACTTACAATAAAACTGAAAACTTATTTTATCACGACGGGGACCATGTGGACCGAAAATCATATTTGTTTATGGTTTTTGTTTTTCTCTGGTAATTCTCATTTTGTTGATTTTTAGTTGAAGTTTTTTGGCTGTTTGTTATTTTGACTATTATTTGGATAATAAAGTTTTGAACTTTTGTTACAGCCAGTTTTAAACCAGTCTACCATGAGCGTTGCTAGCAAGGTGACTCAAAAAATTACAGTAAGTTAAACAATTCTAAATATATTT
>JAAEAF010006699.1:0-31022 GCA_011037195.1 Triatoma infestans
GGTGTGTAAATTAAGTAATGAGACTGATTTTCTAGTGTCGATCTGGCAACACTGGAAACGCGGCGCATGCGTGGTAAGGCAAGTAAACATCTGATACACGTCCAGTGCAAATTTGAAAATGCTAGAGTTGTTGCACTGTCCGTAGTGACTTTTTTTGTGAGCAAGGTTTTTTCAGTGCGTTTTAAAAATGAGTGACATCAATTACGAGCAACGTTGTGCTATCAGGTTTTGCTTCAGACTTGGGCACAGTGCAACGGAAACGTTTGAAAAAACTGTGCCAGGCCTATGGAGACAATGTTTTGTCGAGAGCACAGGTTTTTAGGTGGTTTAAGTCGTTTGCAGAAGGAAGGGAATCAATTGAAGACGAGCCTCGCAGCGAAAGGCCTTCATCTTCAAGAACCGACGAAAATGTTGGCAGAATCCGCGATCTCGTGCATTCAAATCGTCGTTTCACAGTCCGAATGATCGGCGAAGAGTTGAATTTGACTCACACAACCGTTCATCAAATTTTGACTAATGAATTGGGGATGAGAAAAATTTGTGCAAAAATGGTTCCGAAAATCTTTCACAAGAGCAAAAAGACATCAGAAAGGAAAGGAGCCTTGACTTTTTGGGAGCAATTGAAAACGATCCCAATTTTTTGGAACGTGTTATTACAGGAGACGAGTCTTGGGTGTTTGAGTATGACCCAGAAACTAAGAGTCATGAGCATGCAGTGGCACCTTCAACCTCTCCAAGGCCAAAAAAAGCAAGAATGAGCAAGTCAAAAATCAAATGCATGCTGATTTGCTTTTTTGATAGCCAAGGAATCGTTCACAAAGAATTTGTGCCTCAATGCCAAATGGTAACCAACATTTTTACCGAGAAGTTCTTGAGAGACTTCGAAAAAGAGTCATGCGTGTGAGACCAAACATTAAAAACAAGTGGGTGTTGCATCAAGACAATGCTCCGTGTCACACCGCGATTTCTATTAATGAGTATTTGGCCAGTAATAACATTCCTGTGGCTCCTCAGCCTCCTTATTCACCCGACTTGAGTCCATGTGACTTTTTTTTGTTCCCCAAATTGAAAAATCACCTCAAGGGACGTCATTTTGGAACATTGGAGAATATTCAAACAGCCGTAACCGACCAACTGAGTCTATTCCAGTATCCGAGTTCCAGCACTGCTATGACGAATGGAAGAATCGTCTTCAGCGTGTGTGGCTTCCCAAGGTAGTTACTTTGAAGGGGACAATGTTGAATTGTAATTTTATTTGAATAAAAAAAAGATAAAAAATCAGTCTCATTACTTAATTTACACACCTCGTATTATATCTTGCAGTGTTAATTAAAAACACATTTAGGATATAGTGGCAGTTATAGTGCATACAAGCTATGTGCATTTATGCTGATCACAATACATACATATTTGCACTGGAAACTGTTATGTCATTTTAAATTGTGTTAAAAAAAAATGATGTAATTTATGTAAATATATGTTGTATACACATTATGTGTATTAATTTATTATGCACTTATTTTGTTTTTGTTTTTTTTCACAGGGAAATCCAATAGATATGAGATTCTCACATAGACTAGACTAAGATTAGTGGGAGAGAGTGAGGCAGTGTCTTTGGAAGATGTATTCCCATAATTTATTACAATCAGAATAAAGGAAGAGAGATGGAGCAAGTGAGAAATGTATACCCAGTGCTTAATAAAGTTTTGTCTGTCTGGCACGTAATCCAAAATAAATGCCATTATTTTTTGTTAGTATATGGTATAATTTTTCGAGCTGAAAAATATTAACTAATGCTGCATTACTCGCTTCGTAATAAAATATAAAACCGGAGTTTTATTGCTGAGAAAAGACTGAGAAAATCTAAGAAGACCGTGAAGTAACCTATACGTTAGTGGATTACGAGATTGACTGAATACATTTGGGGTTATGCTTACCAAATACTCTCGAACAGCTGATGAGAAACTAAGTACAAGGATGCCAACTTGACACACTGAAACTGTTGTAATGATTAAACAAACCGTTTCTGAGCTACAGCGATTTGTCTCGTTACTTATTGAATGACCCTTGTATTATAATTAAAAGAAATCATAAGAATTAAACCATCTACTATGAAACAGTCAATTACAACTTTTTCTTACTGCATATTTCAACTTCAAACAAAGACAAATTTTTTATTGTTTAATGCTATTCATCTGTAAAATCCTAAGAAATGGCAGTTTAAATAAACACAAGCCATAACTCTCCCAGAGGGAAAGAGAGAGAACCTCTTGATCAATTTGCTCCGAAAATGTTTCAAATAAAAGTGTTAGATCTTTGTACTGAATAAGCCAAGTTTCAAGATATTGGATGTAAAAGTTTTCGAGAAAATAATTAAAAAAAATTGGTTGATTTTGACTGAAATTATTTTGTCGGATCATCCTCAAGTTTTTTACTTAAACAGTATACTAAGTTAGATCATTCCGCTAGTTTTCGTATCTAAATGTTTTCTCACAGTGGTACAGAACAGTGTCAAAAAAAATGTTTCAATCATTTACAGAGTTAGAGACTCGTTTATGGAGTAATAACTTGTATATTGCAAATACAAATTTTTAAGTTCATATTTAAATTTGTTTCTAGGTAAGCTCACCAGAAGCAAAGACTCAGGCAAACAATTATGGATTTTAGCGGCCATATCCAATTTTTGATATATTTACTTATAGTGCATAATACTTTGTCATTATTTATTTTTGTGTTATGCTATATTCACATATACCCATTCTCATATTATATATTAATAATGACAAAGTCAAATTCGTAATCCCATTTAGTTAACTAATTTCGGGTGCTGCGACGTTAGATTTTCTTAAAAAATATATTTGCAAAATTTATCCTCCAGTATGATTGTAATTAGAGGCATTTAGCGTTTGGGAAAAGTTAGAGTATACACCAAGAAAGATAGGGAGGAGTATTGCTCGGAGAAATTTTAGAAAAATCAAGAAACTTACTAGATTTAACCTGTTTATTGTTGCATTAATTTTAAAAATATATGTTTTTCATTGCAAAATTAAAATCAAAGAATGACGAACACATTCACGTCAAAGATATTTAATAAAAATAAAATTTGTCATAAATTTTATTGATGACAAAATCTTTTTATAAAACTTTCTTAAATGCAAAAAGCAAATAGTTTAAAATAACATATGAAATCTAAAAAACAATATTTGGAAATCCTATCTACCTTTACAGTACCACATTCTAAAGCAAGATACTACACACGTCCAAGTCGATCACCAATATCCGTGACTCTTTACGAATCCCATTTATTGAACATATAGTAAGTGTTCATAATGGATAGTTTTTGATGATTTATATGATATAAATCTGGTAGACGAATTATCACAAGATGATTATGAATCAACAGATGTTTTGTGTCAAAGTAAAATGAAGCTGAAGTCAACTCTCTGCATGAACTTAATACTCACTCTTATTCTGACGATGGATGAGAATCCAAAACCGGTCAGAAGCAAACAACATACGTCAGAGACATTTTCCGTGGTAGCCTGCTTCATTTTGTGGTCATCGACCGGTTTCGGGCGTTCGCCCATCTTCAGGATGTGTTTTTCAGACAGTGTGACAACACTAGTGTGTAAACTGAATTTGCTCTGTGCAAGTCTGTGTTGTCACACTGTCTGAAAAACGCTCTGAAGATGGGCGAACGCCCGAAACCGGTCGATGACCACAAAATGAAGCAGGCTACCACGGATAATGTCTCTGATGCTTTCCAGCTCTGCGGAACCAACCACCACAACTAAAATAAGCATGCTACGACGTGAATAAACTACCAGATATTATGTATGCATTGCGGACCCAACCATACATACAGATGATACAATGTTTGGAACATGTTTGCTGAACAGACATATAGAACAGCTATCGTAATACCTAATTGCATACTTACTTCTTCATACGGATACTCATCAAACGCTGGTAACAGATTAAAGAAAGTGTCTTGATGAAATCTGCGTTGAAAATATTGCAATAACTAAAAATAAAAATAACAAAATATTTGGACTTGTTTTTAGAAAGAATAATTAAAGAAAGATTTGAAAAATATAAGAAATTATGAAATATTAATCTAAATGGAAATAGATCTCTTTTCCTGAGGACGGTATGCGAACAATGATTTAGAAATCAACTTTTCGTAATAACATTTGTATTTCATTTTTCCAAGAAGATTGTTAGTAATTAGTTGGATGTGCTACATTCGTTACAAACAGTTACATGTTTCATTTAACTCCAACATATTATTATGTTTTGCTAGTATTATTAACATAAAAGAAATCTTTTTTTTTTAAAAAAATATACTAAAAGAAGGTTTATTATGGAGTTTAAAAATATAATTAGATTGTTGCTTACATTGTTTATAATTATTAATTCATATTTTTAATAATATACAATATTTTTAAATAATCTCTCTTCAAATGATTTTCATATGGACTCGCTCTTATTACTTTACTGCTAAGAGAAAACAGTTTGATAGTTTCAAATTTTCGATATCCAGTTCTAACCGAAAATAAACTATTTGTGGTACCCTGAATCCGAAAGAGAACTAACTTCTTTCTCATAGAGTGGCATTACTATAATCTGGAAGAAGCGTTCAAAAATACGATCCTAATTTTTGAAGGAGTGAAACCATTTGAAATTTATTCCCGAATGCTTAAGCAATACAATAACAGTTGTATGAATGGTTCGTGCGAATTCTACAAGCGGGTTGATGAATTCAAAAGTGATCCAACAATTGAGTCTGATTTGCAACTTACGGATGACCAATCGAGGTTTCATCTCCTTCACTAAAATCTCGGACTTTTTTCAAAGGATAGAAACTCTATTATAGAGAATTGTGTTTTTTAAAAATAAACTCAAGATTGTGACCCTGAAAAAGCGACCTATTTTAAAAATGAAATAAAAATTTGTATTCCAGTACAACGTTCGGTGGGCAGCTCTGGGAGCAAGGCTGGGAAGTTCTGCCAACATTCGCCTTACACTCTGGTTCTCGTACAGGCAGATATCTTTTTGTTTACTCCCCTAAAAGAGTCATTATATGGCAATAAGTTTCACTGCAGCGAAGAAGTGAAAACAAATGTACAAAAATTAATTGCTGCCGACATAAAACACCTATAAGAGAGAAGTTGAAATGCTTAATTGTATCGAAATATAGGTAAATTGTAAGATTCATTTAATATATTGTAAAACATTAAAACTATTACCATTGTCTTTTTCAAAAAGCTATTCCCAAAATTTTAACTCTATGAATCACCGGCCTACAGGTAGGTTTATGGAGACTTATTTAATACTAAACTGAAATCTATTAATTAATTGAATCAAAAATTTTATGTTGGTAAGTCCAAGGGAGCATAAATCTAATCTAAACCTTCGCTTATTCTATTATGAATTTAATATCTTATCTACAAATATTTGGATTGTTATATAATTAGAACACCCGGTAGCAGTTTTCTCTAAACTTAACATGACCTTTACCTACATAACATTGAATAAAAAACACTGATCTGTTTATCAATTACAGGCATCTAAAAATTAAGAAACAATGTTTATTGTTAATTAAATTTCTATCATTATGCACAAGATAATGAAGATAATTGTTTTCTGGAGTTCTGAAAAAAAAAAAAATTGTTTATAGATTTGACACTAAATTTGCCTGACTGATAATCAATAATATTATTGATGACTCATGATTACTTTTTTTATATGCACTTAACATTGCACAATAATAGTTCGAATATATTCATGATTCAAAAAAACGTGAATAGTTCTTTAACCTTGTTACAAAGTCCATGAATTGAAATTTCTTTACAGTTTAGCAATAAGAAAAAAAGAAACTCATTTCATAGATTATAGCGTTTGCTTCTAGTTTAATTTGACTCTAATTAGAAATAAATTATGGCAACATCTCGTTATAACTTTAGGATTTTCAAACTTAAACCACTTGGACAATTGATTTCCAATTGTTTGCTTTGTTAAAATATTTGGCCATCATTGAGTTTCATTGGAGAAACAAGGTCATTTAAGCCCAGTTATTGCTTTATTTAAACTATTCTCCGTTCAGACTCACTGATATTCAGGTGAAAGTTTATGTAACTTTTAAAATGACCTATTTTTTTTTTTTCTTTAATTGTCAATCTTAATAAATTATGTTGATTACTGGGGGTGATTCTCTGATTAACAAACATTTGTAATATTTAAATAATATGAGCTGATGGAATTTGTCTGATGGAATAGAGATTAAATGTTAATTTTCTCTTAATAACATTATTATAATGAAACCTTTACCAAATAAAACAAAACCAATTATATTCAAAAATAAAAAAATTAAGCACAAATAGTAATTAAGGTGTAGCTGGTAATAACCAGACTGGTTATGGGTTATATAGTTGTTAAAGCAGTTATGCGAGATAAATTTTGAAATTTGTAGAATCTAATCGAGTAAATTATATATGGACTAGACTGGAGAATCAGTTAATTATGTTTATTTAAAAAAAAAAACTTTTTATAACCGGTTTTTATGCTTACGTAAATTATAATTAAAGCTAGGGTATACAAAAATGTATGCCAAAGCCAAAAAATTAATTCATATTTGCCTATAAGGTGTATGCTGTAATAAATTATTATTATTATTTAATCTTTTACTGAAGCCTTTGTTTGTTTGTTCGGTTGCTCACTTTATGATTTATTTCACCATAAAATTTGGCAAAGTTGATTTTTTGCAATGATAACGATTTTAATGTTTTATAATTTCTTAAATGGAGCAAATTAATGCTATATGATAAATTCTCTTTCACTAAAATAAACAATACAATCGTCCATAAATTCTACAACTTTTATGGTTTCTATTTTAAATGCATGATTATATTTGTTGGCACGACCCAGGAAATGCAAGTTGTATTTTGAACCAGGAGGGCTTGCCATAACATATTAAGCCCCTGCCTGGGGGAGGCAGGTTTAGAAGAATAGAGCAAAATATTGGCAATAAATTATATTATAAGTTAGTAATTCATGTTTTTTAGTATTTCAATAATTTTTACAACATGAATCCAGTACTAAGTATCTAATCGATCAACAAAAATTTCCCCATGTTTTATTAAACGGACAGATTCAATATTATGCATTATCTACTTTAGAATTTTGCAAATTGCATAGTATTTCTAACTTGAAGATGATTTTGTGGATTTTTCCATGATTCTGTATGATCTCATTCCAATCATTACTGGCAAAGCCCAATCGTCCATCCATTGATCAATCTAGCACATCGATCAATCAAAACCTTAACTGAATGTCACTGTAGAATTTAAATAAACAACAGTTCTGTAGTATTTTATCTTCTTTACTTCTGTTTCTGTTATAAGGGGAGAAGTATTTGCAATCTTGTTAGATTTCTGTATGTTTATAGAATATGAAAGTATTTGTTGGCCGTTGATGAATTATGTTAAGAAGAAATTTGGTGCGGATCGGTCAAGAACATTTAATTATGCCAACGTTTCGATAGAGTTACCTGGGCTTTAATTATAGATAGTCATGAAGATGTGGAGAAAGAATTTTGAATGGAACTTTGAAACAAACACATTTGTTATATCGCAGAAACATAAAGAAAGAAAATTAAAAATTATTAGTTTTTTGTCTTAAATCATCTATAGAAATGGTTTTAGAGAATGTGTTTTTGCTATGTAAGAAAGAGAAAACGGCATGTTCAAAAGAGTAGCAGAAAATTCAGATTTGATAACACTTCCATCATTTGTTTTTTGACTGTTGTTTCAGCAACACTAATCTGAAGAAGCCTTCTGTAATATGGGCGAAACATCGGTTTATAACAAAGCACTGAAGCGGCCACAACCCAGAGACCTAAGTGTTTTACAAGACAATGGCCGCGGAATCCTGAAAGATTATACTTGTAGATTGTTTTAGGAGATTATTGCAAGATCTATTGTGCCTCCCTGAGCCTTCTCAGTGCACTGCCGGCCTCCAAGCAGTGTACTCTAGCTACAGACAACACTGCCCATCAACGGACAGTGAGTTTTAGGAGTTTCTAGGAAAAGAAAATCTAAGGGCAACATGGAACCTCCGCGGTGCTAGTCCAGCGCGCTACCACTGAGCTAATCCCTTTCCTTCACCCTGGGCTTAGGCCAATAAACAGGGATCGGAGACCCTAGTTTGTGTACTGTATTTGTTCTTGCCCATAAAGAGTAGAGTATATGTAGTTTAATGTATTGTGTGCTGTTCTGACAAAGTGCATAGAGTACTGAGCTGTGGTAACCCGTGGGGTCGCTACGCCCCAAGTAACTGCATGCAACAGATACCCCCTGCAGACAGATTATACTTATTTAAAGATAAATTGGGATAAATAACTTTGATTCCTATAGTTTTTCACATATATATGTATTTAAGTAACGATACTCAATAAAAGAGTTACCTACCGTATCTTAATATTTAAATTGTATAAAACATATGGCAACAGTAAACAACTAGCACATTACAAACAGTCATCCTACTTATTGCATTTCTACTAAAAAAAAAAAATTCATTGTCATAATCTCGACGTTTCGAATAGCCAATAATTATTTTCTGTTTGACAATGTTGAATTTAAGAGAAAATCTTTCCGATTTAAGCATTAGGACTTTTATTTCAAATGCTTGGAAGTTTTGATTAAATTATAGAGGTTTATGTTTTCCAAATTTCCCCAGTAAAGAAGTTAAAATTAAAGTTTTTTTTTTCTTTCTTTTATTTAGAAATTTACAACTACATGGTGTACATGTAACAAGTAAAAATGCTAAAATTATATAGAAGTAAGACGTGACTGGCGTGAATGGCAGGTTATTTATTGATAACCACCATTAGTTGCCCAGGTGGCCGCGGGGCCAACGACGCTTCAATCGTCTGTAGGATTTTCTGGTAATTTAGTTGAAGAGAGAATATGAACAAGAGGATTAGGATGGAGGGAAAGTTTACTGTGGAAATTGAGATACTTGGATTTCGCTAGAGTATGGACGAATGGAATGTTGATGTCAGTATGTATAGTTTTATTGGAGACTTAATAAGGCGCGTCGACGATGCGACGTAGGATCTTGGATTGGAGGGTTTGAATTCTGTTAATACTGTTTCGTTTTAAGGTTCCATAAAGTTCTAGTCCGTAATTCCAAATTGGTGCGAGCAATGCGATAAAAAGTCGTCTTTTATTTTGTAGGGTCAATTTGGAGCGTTTGTCAAGTAGTCTGTAACGTTGGTTAAAGCACATCCGTTTGAGCCTAGTATGAGGTTCCAAGTCAGTTGTTTGTCTAAGTAAAGTCCAAGGTAACGAACATGGTCTGCAGCTGGTATTAGGTTATTGTAGAAGTACACTGGAGGTATGATTTTTTTTGTTCAGAGTGAATACTATAAATTTAGATTTATTAGTATTGATTTTTACAAGCATTTTTTGTGTTTTATAAAGTGTTAATTTATTGATGGTATAAAACAAAAAAACTTCCTTGAATTCTAATAGTTGCTAACAAATTAAAATATAAACATTACTAATGTCATTCTATTAAGGTAAAATAAATATTTTGTGTAATTTAAGACAAGTTATGGCCCATTTTAAATTTTATGTTAGGTTAAAAAAATTTTATTGTTAATAAACATTTTAAAGCTCTTAAATTGATTTATAATCAAGTAAATACATTACTTATGTATATAAAAAAAAAAAGGAAACAAAATTCACAACAATTTAGTATTGATAATGTTATTATATTGCTAAGTATTCTCTGGAGTGGAATTATGTATATTATGTTAGGAAAAATATGGCCGTAATGGTAAGAACGTGAGAACACCCTAAATATCTATTAAAGTTATGTAATTTAGATGAGCATGTGTTAATATAACATTTTGGAAGAAGTGAACGGGTGTTCTGTTGAAAAATGTTCGCGAATGGACCAAATAAGTATAACTAATGGCTAGATTATTGTTTTGCTGTAAATTTTCATAAATATTATACTGGATCAGTACGTGATCTAATTCACAGACCAATATTAGTGAGAGAGAGAAATTTGTAAATAGAATGGCTAAATGTACAGTTGTTACAGACTGGATGGCCGTCTATAAGAAATTAGGTGTTGGAGATGTTTGTTGATTTATGTTCAACAATTCTTTTTTTTTTTAATGATTAACTACTTGACAATTAGAAGACTTGGATAGGTTTTTTGTTTATCTTTAAATCTTCATTAGGGTTCGCAGATTGTATATAATGCTGAGCTTTTTTATTTTAAACAATCTGATGTGAAATCACCACACGACACTAGGCTATTGATGATACTTAGCACTTGACGATACATTACCATTGACGTAAGATAAATATTCCACTACATACCTGAAATGAGAACTGCAGCAAAACACTAATGAGAAATGGCAAAATAGTAGTTCTAAAGATGAGGTTATTTAACAATACTTCCAAATATAAGTCACCATTTTGAATTAAATTATATTCCTGGCGTGAGCCAGGTCAGTTTCTATCTTTAAATTTGTTATACATTTTAGTACGAAAGGATCGAGTGTATGGAATAATTTTTATTAGTTTGATTAATATTGCTATTTTGGCAGATTAGTGCAATAAACTTAGCATTTATTTATGTCGATTTTCCTACATGTAGCAATGTTTTTGATTTCTTATATTTTAACTATGGTTTGTATTTTGGTTGCTGTAGCTTTTACTACTTTAATGGAGGATAAGGTCTTGGGTTACATCCAATTGCGCAAGGGTCCTAATAAAGTAGGGTAATAGGGTTATTGCAGCCTTTTTCTGATGGTTTCAAGCTCTTTATTAAGGAGCAAACTTCCTTATTATTCTAATTTAATTATTCTAATTATGCTCTTTTAGGTGGATTACGTTCGATGGCTAAGACTTTAGAAGTAAGAATAGCTTTGATTTTGATTTGTATATTAGTTTTTATTTTTAGATTTAATTTTGTTGACTTTATAAAGTATCAGGAGTATGTATGATTTATTTTTTTTCTTTTCCGTTATTTTTTTTATTGATTTTCTTCTTGTTTAGCAGAGACGAACCGTTCTCCCTTTGATTTTGCTGAGGGTGAGTCAGAGTTGGTCTCTGGTTTTAATGTTGAGTAGAAGAGGGGGATTTGCTTTTATTTTTTTGTATATATGTTTAGTATTTATGTTTGAGTATATAAATGTTATTTTTATGGGACTTTTATGTTGTGTAATTTTTTTAGGATGTGATGTTTATTCGCTTATATTTTTCTTTAAGTTAACTTTTATGGTTTTTGCTTTTATTTGGGTTCGGGGAACTTTGCCTGGTTATTGTTATGATAAATTGATGTATTTAACTTGAAAGATGTTTTTGCCTCTGTCTCTTAATTATTTGATTTTCTTTTCAGGGGTTATTTATGATAATTGTATAATTTTAGCATTCTTTTTAGTAAATTAAATTAATAGAATATTGAGGGAAGGATTTTTTTAGGGGAACTAATGATTATAAAAAGTCCCTTTAAATAATATTTACATCGTTTCAAAAATTACACATTCACCTGCCTGTTCTATGGATGTTGCATTCCACGCATCTGTTTTACGATTGCAGTTTAAGAGGCGGAGCTATGTTAAAGTTAATTATCAAAACTTTTATTGAAAAACACTTGAGACTCGGGTTGAGACCTCGTCAGTGGTTTGCTAAAATCCGAAGTTTTTACCAAGTTGTAACAACTCTGAAGAGGCTCATTGCAAAATGGGCGAAACGTCAGTTTTTACCAAACCACTGACGAGGTCTCAACCCGGAAACTCAAGTGTTTTTCATGAAAATGGCCGTGGAAACCGAAATGATCAAAACTTTTACTAACAGGCGAAAATTGGGCGACAAATCTAATAACTAATAAGCTCAACACTTCAAATTATTCTTTTATTACAATAAATTTGTAAATATTAATTTGCTACATGTATATATTGCAATAATTCACTTCACTTTTAAGAAAATATATTTACAAAAAAAAGTGGGCAAGATAACATGAAATTAGGATATTGCTTAGATAATTAAGGCTAAGGTAATAGAAATGATTATTTTCTATATGCACAACTCGTATATACATTACAAGACAAGTAGCGAAGTGTCCCCACTACATCCAATTTACTCGTACTGGGGCGAGCGTTGTTATGCTCCCTACCACTCCACACTTGGTTACAATATTTTTTTATAATTAATTAAAATATTTCTTTAAGCTTTTTAATTCTTAATATTTAATTAAGAAAATAAAAATCTTTTTCATTGCAAATTTGAATTTAGATAACACCAAATTCATATATATAGTTCTTATATATATTTAATCGTATTAAATTCTAATTCAATTTCTCATATTAAATAATAATCAAATTAAAAATAATAATGAAATTTTCTAAAAATTAATATTTCGCTAAGATTATTACTTGTTTTTTTAGAGCCTCGCTGAAAACTACGCAGGGAAGGGATTAGCTCAGTAGTAGCGCGCTGGACAGGCAACGCGGACGTCCCAGGTTCGGGACCAGCAGTGCTACCCTTTGATTTTCTCTTCCTAGAAGCCTCTACAGCTCACTGTAGCGAGAGAACACTCTTCGGAGGCCGGCAATGCACTGAGAAGGCTCCGGTTACCAATGATCCTTAAAAGAAAAAAAAAACATCTAGGGTCACTGATGTCCGGAGCCTTCTCAGTGTATTGCCAGAGCTTCTAGGTAGTGTTCTCAGTTATAGACAGCACTGCCTATCACCGGGCACTGTAGAAGCACTACGAAGAGAAAATCCGAACTTCCGAGAGGCAGTCTAGAGCGCTACCACTGAACTAATCCCTTCTCTATTTGTTATGTTTTGTATTTTTAAATGAACTTCCTTAATCGGACATGCTGATTAAATTTCATCTATAACGTAGAAGCAAACAAACAAAAAACTCATGCTACATTCTTTTCAATTTACGTGTCTGTGCGAGGATCATTAACAAGTAGACTCCTTCTTGATATAACTCTCTCATAAATTTATACACTTCTTTTAGGCTAAATTTTTTTAGGCTTGTAATAAAAATGTCTTACTTGCTTTGTCTTATAAGTGTTCCAAGAGTCTTGTGACTATCTGAAGTATCGGATTTATGTAAAACGGGTGAAAGTCATCTAATGTGATGAAATTTGGGCACTTGAAATATTATTGAATATTCAAATATTTTTCTAGAAGCAGTTATAAAACCAATCTAACAAGTTATTGGATGTTTTTTTATAACTTTGCAAATTCTCCATTGTCAAAAAATGTTAAACCTAATGATAATGATTTTTTTCTTTTTTAAAGACAGTTAACATCCGCAGCGAGCCTTCTTACAGGAAGTGAAGCAATGCTTAGTAATCTTGTAACGAAGCTCTGACGTCAAGAAATGGGTCAACCTTAATTAACGTAATAAACTGACATGAAGGGAAGCAGCAGAAGACAATTTACATAATATAATTATTTATGTACTGGAATATTGTTATTCGAATATGAACAAATCATAAAAGAATTGTACTTTTAATAGTTCTATGTAATAAAAATAAATACAGACTATATTACATAATAAATTCTTTTTTACTTTCTCTTACTCCTAGTAAGAGGGAGTATTGTAATCGTGTCAAATTTTCGACACCGAGTTTTCACCGGAAATATCCGTTTTGAGGCCACTGAGTCCAAAAAAGTGGTTTTTTAACAAATGGTCTGTGTGGAGTTATGTTTTTCTCTAAAGTGCTATCATAGTTGATGTACTATTCTATCATCCAAACAAACTTAATTAGAAATAAATAGAAGGCCAAAATTCCAAGTTTCAAGAAAATTAGTAAACCGGAAGTGCGCTTTACTGAACAGTTTTTTCAAACTCGGAATTTCAACAACATATTTAATTCTAATTAACATTATTTAGATGACAGAATTGTCTAATAAACTGACATAGCATTTTAAATGAAAGCCTAACCCCATCCCCTCGCAGTTGATTTAACAAGTTTGAAGATAATCGTTGGAGCCATTTTTGAGAAAATTGGAAAAAAGTAAAAAAAAAAAAACAACTAGTAATGTGGTTGAGGAATTTTGACAGATGACCCACTGACGGATCCCATGTTGATACCTAAACGGAATATGAATAAAATATTTCAATGTTGTGCATGTCTGTCTGTCTTTGTGTGTGTGTATGTGCATGTATATGAACAGCATAGTTCAAAAGCGAAAAACCGTAAAAAATTGAAACTTGATATTCCGTTTAGGTATCATCATGCGATTTGACAGTACGTTATCTGTCAAAATTGCTCAACCGGAAGTACCACTTTACTACATGGTTTTTCACTTTTTTCCAATTTTCTCAAAAATGGCTCCGATGATTTTCTTTAAACTTGTGAAATCAACTACACATACAAAGAGCTACAACTTTTATTTGAAATATTTCTCCCAGAAATTCAATTAAGGGCACTTTTGGGGGAGAGGTGAGGTTAGGTTTTCATTTAAAATGCTATGCCAGTTTATTAGAAAATTCTGTCATCTAAATAATGTTAATAAGCATTAAATATGTTGTTGAAATTCCGAGTTTGAAAAAATCGGATGACTGGAAGTGCGTTTTTACTTTACCACTTTACTAAATATTTTTTTCACTTTTTTGCGATTTTCTCAAAAATAGCTCCGACAATTTTCTTGAAACTTCGTATATAAACTACACATATAAAGATCTACAACTTTTAACTAAAACATTTCTCTGGAAAATTCATTTAAGGGCACTTTTAGGGGAGGGATGGGTTTATGTTTTCTCTAAAGTACTAACATAGTTGATATAACTAACATCCAAACAAACTTAATTAGAAATAAATAGAAGGCCAAAATTCCAAGAAAAGTTTCAAGAAAATTAGTAGCCCGGAAGTGCGCTTTTACTGAACCATTTTTTCATTTTTCGACGAATTTCATTAAGTTTAGGTACACAAAGTATAAAATTTGCCAATCCCATCAAACATATAATTTAATATCAATAATTTCGAGAACTGGTGTAAGAGAAAGTTGTGTGGGTGTTTCACATCAGATTTTATTTCAAACAAGAAATTTTTATCTATGATTTTATCCATCGTGAAGTCTGCTAAATAATCTCTAAATGTTATAACGAGTAACAATTTCTAAAAAGTAATCAAATTTCTTAAAATAAAATATAAAACAAAATCACAACAGCAAAATTTTCATGGAAGTCAATATATAGACCATGTAGAACATGTGTTAAACATAAGCATATATGCTGTATCCGTTTCAAAGTTAAAAAGATTAGAGGATAAAGTGACAGGTGAACTCGGTCAGTACCTTACTTCCGGCCACCTATAACCGGTTCTATTTCTTACATCATAATCATTGCACACATATTCTAATCTACTAAGGTACGAAAAATAAACACTTTTTTTTTACATCCTATTATATACAAACTTTAGGGATGGAGGTTTATATTTTTTGCTTCAATACAAAATTAAGTAGTGTGTAATATATTATCTTCCGAGTTCCCTCCTTATTTATATATGAAAGTATGAACTATAATATATATTTTTCAAAAATATAGTACTAAAAATAATGCTTCACAGATTTAACACTTGATATAAAATCGCCTCTTATACAATTGTAATATGAGATAAATTGTTCTTTTGTTTTTTTATTTATTTTCATTTTTGCATTCTGGTCATAAAAAATATATCCGCATTTCTTTAATGACTAAAGTTTAGTTAGTCACTAAGCTATACTTGGTCAGTGCAATTCATTTGAATACACTTTAAACAACTTTTTGACTGTAAATTGTGATGGTTTCGGTAAATATTTTGGTTCTTGTCAACATAGTTCAGTGTTTACTTACATTCACTCTATCAAGTGATTTTCTTTGTTGATTAATAATAATAATAATAATCTTTATTTGTTATCAAAGCATTGCCCTAGCCGAGACAAACAATAGGTCAGACAACCATACATTAATTAAATAAATATTTCAAAAACAAGAAATATAATATGACTTTCTTTTGTGCAATTAATACAATTAAATTTACAAAATTTTCTTTAACATTTCAATATTACAAACTTTCAGTTGAACTGGTTATAACAAAAAAATAATAGTAGGGGTTCTAATATATAGGAAACATTGTGAGGGCCTCAGTCATAACCAACAAAGGGAACCCGGTCATTCGGGAATTCCCGGTAACACTGATGCCGACCTAGCGGAGAAAGAGGCCGCTAAGATGGCTATAACCATAGATAAGAGCATGTCAATAGACGTGGTGAAGCAAATAAAACGTTATATATATATGAATCCTGGTAGAATGAGTGGTCATCAGTAACGAACAATAAGTTAAGAACCATTAAAACAGTTGTTAAAAACTTGGAACTCTTCAACGCAAGGTAACCGCAGGGAACAGGTAGTAGTTACGCGCCTAAGGATCGGCCATACCCGGTTAACCCATGTGCAGAGAAAATCCACCCAGATACAGGACATGTAATGTACCATCAACTGTACAACACATAATTGTGCAGTGTCCCACTATATAGGCAAAGTAGACATTATAACAGATACACTAGAAGAGGCCTTTACAGATGACCCGATTAATATAGATAGTATAATAAAATTTTTAGTAAAATCTAAATTAATTAACAGTATTTGAAATAGTAAATCATATACAGAAACCTTGTAAATAAATAAGTTATTAAAATGTATATAGTGTAAAACGTAACTAAATAATGTTTACATAGGGAATAAGGTGAATATCATAGTTTTAATAATTTAACTCTGAGACTATGACTTATATGGGATCAATAAAGGGCATAATAACCGAAGGGTTCATTGCCTTAAAAGAAAAAAAAAACAAACCTTATAGCAGCAATTTAAATTTAAACCTAACTGACAAAAAGCCCACTAAAACCGTTCCCAAATATTTTTTCGGAAAAAGGTTATAATTAAATGATAGGTTATAACTGTGCAGTTAACATTCTAGTTTCAAAGGAAATCGTCATAGTTGCTTTCGAGATAATCAACTCGACAAAACCTATACAAGCTATTCTTTGTCAGAAATACCATGCGATGTCTGGACTTGTAATTCTGCAGTAAGTCTAGGCGAGTAGCTCTTAATAAACTTTTTCGCCTACCTCTGGCCTAGTTTCTCATTATTTGAAATAAAATCATACGATTTTTATTATGGTTATTTATATTTGACAATGGAACCGTAATTATACTGAAATGACAGTACAAAGGTGATTTTCCGCTAAATAACCCCTAAAATAATCTTTTTTTCGGTAAACGTGCCCAATAAAATTGGAAAATATTAACACACTGAGTATGAATGCATAACGAAAATTGTGGAGAAGTATTCAAAAACCTTACGAAAACCTACAAGCGGCGAAATCGTAAGCTTTTAGTTAATGTGATGTACGCCAGCCGGCGTTACTTACGTTTGTTCTGGATTCACCCTGCGCGATCTATCCGACTCCACTGCGTTGAAATTGTAAACACTATTCTTTCTTTTGTTAACGTTAAACAATTTTAATTTATTTTCAAAGATTTTATCTTTTTGCTTTTATTAGATCTGGCGCCAAACTTTCGCCTGTTCATAAAAGTTTTGATCTTTTAGGTTTTTACGCCCATTTTCATGAAAAATACTTGAGTTTCCGGGTTGACACTTTCGTTAGTGGTTTGCGAAAAACCAACATTTCGCCCATGTTGCCATGATTCTCTTCAAGTGTTTTTCAATCTACATCAGTTTTAAGACCAATTAAAATTCCTTAGTTCCTTATTGTAAAGTTTTAACAGATTTTTATTTTAGTAATAGTATTATACCTATCTCAATTTCTAAATTTGTTTTCTTAGACAATATATCAAAAGAATAATAAATTCCATGAACTAAAAATTTAGTTATAATACAGTTCTAATGCTTCCTTAAATGTGGCAAATAATTCATAAAAACTTCCCGTAATATGCAAATAAAAATTGTACAAAGAAGGGACATCAATTAACTTTCTATTTCATTAAAATGATTATAGAACACTTCTCCCTAAACATACAAGTTAAATTATAACATTATACAGTTTAGTTTAATCGGATGAAAATAAAATATTACATACATATTTCCATCCTGGTTGTTATATTAAAAATATAATATTAAGGTTAATTAATTAATAAATATACTGCACTTTAAAAAAAAAATTAACATCAGATTAAATTAAAAACTTAATTTTTATTAAATAAAGTTGGAATAAACTAAAAACTATCTGAAATTAATATCAGATTAAATATCAACTAGCCAGCATATGATTTATACTCTTATTTTAATTTATGTATTAATCTACCATAAACAGAGCTGATATTCAGAAACACATTTTGCATGATTACCCCTAAAAATCTATGACTAAGATTAGAAATATCTTTCGATAGATTACACAGAGATAAAATATATTGATTTTTTTTTCTTATAAATTTCCATAGTCCAAGGTTATTTTTTGAAATTTTTATTTTTATTGTCTGCAATTGAAAAATTATTTATTGTACAGGAAATGTGCTGCATTGAAATAAAATGATTTTTATATTATTTCATAAGATATCAATCAAAAAAATACAATGTATTATCTCTATAATGTAATTATTTAATCTTAACTTTATTATTTCATAAGATCTCTTTTCATTTATTTCTAATCTAAACTTTATTTAAAGTTTTAAAATTTATTCTTATTAATAAAAAAAATAAATAAATGACTAACATTAACAATTTATTTTAAGAGAATCATTTTAAACTGAATCACATCTGACACCAGATGGGTTTTGGAATTTCCTTGAAGGCGGCTAAAGTGATTTTCATTAAATGTCAAACGTTGACTGCACAAATAGAAATGTTTTATTTTTATTTAAAATTTTGTTTCCAAAAAACAAAAAAGCAACTGATTTTAGGAGGGTCTGCAATATTTGTGGCCTTGAATCTCAAATCTTATTTGAATTCCATCAATATTATTAACGCTGTCTTCTGGGCTACAGTGTAACTATATTGAAATGGCTATCGAGTCAAGAATGCCTACCAGCAATGTAACCTCACCCTAATAAATATTTATGTTAGTGTTCAGAAAAAAAAAAATTCAAATTTAAAAAATATTTGTCAATTTTATAAATGTATTGACTGCAGCAAGAGAAAGTCGTGTGAGTTTCACGCCGGATTTTTTTCTCATTATAACAGTCAATGTCTTCTATTTTAGTTTGACAGATATTATAATAAGGACATCCATTAGATTTATTACAAAATTGAAAATGTTATAATTTTTATGTAGTGCATTAGTAATATAATTAATAATTAATTTAATAAAAATAATAATTAATTAATAAATATATATATATATTTTTTTAATTTAAGGCGCGTCAGCAGCTATGGTCATTGGTGCCCGGAGCCTTCTCAGTGCACTACCTACCTCCATACCGTGTACTCTCATTACAGAGAACACTATCCTTCACCGGACAGTGAGAGTTGTAGAGGCTCCTAGGAAGAAAAAATCTAAGGGTAGCACAGCTGGACTCGAACCTGGGTCCTCCGCGTGGGAGTCCAGTACGCTAACCACTGAGCTATTCCCTTTCCATATATAAATATATATTATAATAATAATTTGTAAATAATTAATTTAATAATATAATTAAAATAATTAATTATAAGTGCAAATATTGGGTTACGCGGATGATATTGATATAATCGGGAGGAGCTTTGGTGCCATGAGTGAGGCCTTCTCCAGACTGCAGGATGCGGCTGCGCGAATGGGACTGGCCGTGAATGAGTCCAAAACCAAAATAACCACTAATCCTCAAGGTAATCCACCGAACCAAGTTCAAGTGGATCGCTACACCTTCAAAAACGTGATAGCTTTGTCTATCTTGGCTCACTGGTGACTAATGATAATGATGTAAATGCGGAAATCTAGCGAAGAATAATAGGCACTAATAATTGTTATTTCGGTTTGGTTAGGCTCCTGAAAAGTCGCATTCTATCTCGCACTACCAAACTGCGTCTCTTCAAGACATTGATCAGACCTGTACTTACCTATGGCTCTGAATGCTGGACATTATCCAAAATCCAAGAATCCCAATTACTCCGAATGAAAAGAAAAATATTAAGGCGGATTTTCGGAGCAGTTTTTGTTCCGGCAAACTCGTCCTGGCGCATAAGAACTAATGCGGAGGTAATGGATTTGTAGGGAGACTGTGACATCGTCCGATGTATAAAGATTGGTAGACTGAGATGGGCGGGACATGTATCTAGGATAAGCGATAACTCCATACGACGAAAGCTCCATACCGAAAGCTCCTAGAAGAAATTATTCACTTTTTAAGGCGTCAGGGGCGCCCGAAATAGCGCTGGTTGGATGGAGTGGAGGCGGATACCCGATCCCTGCTAGGTGCACGACACTGGAGGGCGGCAGCTTCAGACAGAGATGTTTGGCAGACTTTGCTAAAGGAGGCCTTTACCCTACGTGGGTTGTTGCGCCACGAATGATGATGATGATGATGATGATTATGAATATTAATACGATCAATTTTAGCAGAATTTAGTAATTATTAATTATTAACGATTTTATAATGTATATTTAAAGTTAAGTTTCCAGTCACCTCTTCATCCATGATCGTCTCCCGGAACTCCTGCAGCTTTCAATTGCTTTTCAGTGCACTGAATTTCAGAGATAATCCAAGAACTTGAACCTGACACCTGAGATATAGTTTTGTGAATTAATTTGGGGCCCGAAATGTACAATTTTTTCCTTCTTTTCATTTCGTTTTACCCTACTATAGTTTTTCTCAGCTAGATTGACATTTTTACTCACATTTTTGGAGCCAAAATATAACCTCAATCGAAAATTCGAACTGTTCACAGCCCAAGGCGAAGCGCACATCTGTTTCATTATAAGCCGCTTATTCTAAAGCAATAACAAATTATTCTTATAATGCAATAAAAGATTTATCAGTAAAATTTATTGGTAAGTAACAGATGTGAAAAGAATGTGGGAAATGGTGAATTGCATGTAAGTAATGTATGTTAGTCCCCGGGTATCTGAAGATTTAGTAGTAAACAAGATGATTGTATAATACTTCTTGTTACAATGGGGCGGGGCGGGGGACCTCTTGGCTAGTCGCTACTATTAAATTGTCTCTTTACTACAGCAGGTTCTTGTAGATATTTAATTGCTTAATTCTAGTTTCATTTATTTACAAAGATTACTACATCGAAATTTCAACTAAAACCAAAAATATAATCTAAAATCTCTGAGTTATTTCATTTTTATAATATCGTAATAAAATGGGTATAAAGTTAATATATTCAATGTGTATCAAGTTTCGTTTCATTTCATCATCCCGCCCGCCCAAAATAGCTACTAGATAAACATTAAGAAATATTCTGTTATAATATCAGTAGTAGGTATTATTTAATTGATTTTAAAATCATTTTATTGTCCATTTACCCAATCAACTGATAATAGATACGGCTTTTTTATGCTAAAATTTTTTAGGTCTAATTAATAACAAGATCCTCGAATAACCTGCTTCTATTTGTGGTCATCGACCGGTTCAGTTTCGGGCGTTCAAGTCTGTGTTATCTCACACTGTCTGACAAACGCATCCTGATGATCGGCGAAAGCCTGAAACAGGTCGATGACCACAAAAAGAAGCAGGTTATCACGGAAAATATCTCTGATCCTTGAATAACTTTTATTAGACATTTTGCTTTACGTTTTATATTCATTTATCTATTTATTACAAAATGTTACATCAGACATAAGTATTTTTTCAAAGTAAAAATCATTATTTCTCAGTTATAGGATAGCCGAGCTAAATTCCAAACCTATTTCTTTACTTAATATAATACGGTATATAAAATTAAATTTTATGAATAAATAAGCTTCCCCTAGGCAAGGGGATTAGAGGATATCTTAATTCACCCTCAACGAAAATACTCTTGGCGCAACAGATCCTCGAAGAGCTTAGGACCTGCCAGGCAACACTTTTATGGAGTAGACATTTCTATGGGATTGGTTCCACGATCTGAGCTCACCACTTTTAATCACGAAGTTAGGTAAACTTCTTGGAGCTCTCAAGGGAATCGAACTCACGTTGCTCGCACCATAAATCTTTGGAGACGGTTTTTGAGAAAAGCGCAAAAAAAAAAATGAAAAATCTGTTCAGTAAAATGGTACTTCCGGTTGAGGAATTTTGGAAAGTTCCTGTCGAATGCCATGGTGTCAAGTATGTACTTTCTGCTATTTTTCGTTTTTGAATTATGCTGTTCACATACATACCCACAAGCAGAACACACCGCATTTCTAAAACTGCATTCTCACAGGATCTCACAGGACCTTGAAACGAGTATTTTCGGTAAAAACTCCATATAAAAAAACGATTGCACTTCTTCCCCTAATAGGTGCAATTAGAGAAAGTAAGAAAAAGTTTTAGGGGAACTGTCTTTTTCACCGTTGGTCTTTGTCACATGCCCAAGCTTTTAGCGCTTGCTTTTAACTATAGCATCTCTCCTGCAGCACAATATGGGTATGTTGTATGTTGTTCCTATTTTGTGAAGATGTATTTTGAAATAGTCTTGTCCGGTCAGAAGAATTAATAATCCTCTTTGTTTCTCGAAGTTATCCATTTGAGGAAATCCTACCTTGAACTCCTATAAGTAATCCCACCTTTTTTTTTGCCAGCACCTTCAAGGTTCATTTTATACTTTCGTAACAAAATCTTCTTAACAAACCTTGCAGTAGACAGGGATGCAGGTGGTTATGGCTGAACTTTTTTCCTGCTTCCTTATGATTAGGAACCCAATGTAGGTAGATGATTTTTTTCCCTGTTATCGAAATACTTTGGAGTAACTCGTGGCATTTTTCTATTCCTCTTTACTTATCTATCCTCGTTACTTTCCTCTGGTTGCTTCTGCTTCACAGAACCAATAATGATCACTTGAGAATCGACGAAATTTACTGTCTATGGCACTTCTCAGTGTTCAAATACTTCAATGCCAATGCAACAGAAGCGACCTTTCAACTAAAAAACGATACTATTGATCATTATGGTAACAGCAGGGGCTCAACAAACAAGCAACAAAGTTTTCTCAATAACAAATGAGATTTTTCGTTTTTCCATTCATTTTGACCACATTTTCTCCCGCCGGATGCTTTCTATCGTATAGTGCAAATAAAAAAAAATTTGGTGTGAAAGACATTCGTTTTTTCTCTTACTCTAATGAATATAATTTAATCAAGAAATTCTCTTGAAAAATTGCAACGTTACAATGTTTAGCTGGGCTGATAGTGAGGATTTTACTTGTATACCTGAGCGGTCTTACGTGGAGCGTTCTATGTCAAAACTAAGAAAGCTTTTGCAAATTTAACTTTAACATCAAACTAACTTTGACAGATCATTTAATACCTCTCTAAAAGCAAATTTTTTCAGAAAAATATTTCAAATAAAAGTGATAGGTCTTTATTTATGCAGCAAGTATTCCAATTTTAAAGAAAATTATTGCAACTGTTTTCGTGAAAAAGTACAAAAAATACTCAAAAACCTATTCAGTGAAATCGCACGTATGGTAATCCGATTTTCTTCAAATTTGTTATGCAATGCTTCTAATGTATATTAATAAGTATTATATAAGTAAAGGGAGGGGAAAAAAGTGATAGGACTATTGAACCCAGTGCTATGGAGCGGAAATTTGTTACCCGGAATCAAGAGGCTCATCTTCAAATCGATCCTCCTAAGGTATCCTACTGTACGGCGCAAAAACCTGGGTACTGGAACAGACCACAGCGTGAGAGACCCCTGGCGAGGAGATGGATTTTTGGAGGAGATTGCAGGATGTTCGAGGTGGGACAAAGTTAGAAATGACGACATTAGGAAGAAAATGAAGGGAGGCCTCACGTGGTATGGCATGTGAGGAGGATGGGCCCAGGAGATTTCCTAGGGTGGTGATGGACAGCGGGGTGGATGGCCAAAGGAGGAGAGTAGACCAGAGGTAGATGGGCCGGGCGCTAGTAGGCCTGACGGACAGCAGACGGATGTGTTTACTTGGAAGAGGGCAATGCGCTCGATGACTGAAGAGATCCCGATTGGTGGAAAACCCCTGGAAAAAAATAATCAGTGGTAGAACCATACATGAAGTGGTACTTATAGGGAAATTAACAATACTATTCCCCCACAACCCCCCAAAATCAATTTTCCCATGAAAAATGTTTTAAATAAAAGTGACAGGTATTTGTGTGTAAATAGTATATGAAGCTTAAAGAAAATCGTTAGAGCCGTTTTTGAGAAAATCGCGTAAAATTGATTTAGTAAAATCTTATTTCCGGTTGATGGTTTTTGCCCGAAATCTTCATATCATTGGTCATGACTATCTCAAAATACATCTTTCTATCTATGGCGCTACAACCCTTGTTGTGTCCTAGCCTCCTCTAGTCTATTCCAGCTGTCTCTGCTTTTCAGTTGCAAGTACCCAGGAGATTTCTCGCATCGTTAGCACCACCATCTGGTCTGCCTGGACCTTTCTTATTGTGCCCACTTCTCCTTCCAGAATTTTCCTTGACACTTCATCTTGCTCTATTCTAAGTGCCCCCGTCCAGCTCAATCTGTTTAGCCTAATCTCTTTCACTGTATCTGCTTCTCCATATAATTCATACAACTCCCTATTCTTTCTACTCCTCCAAAAATTACCTTTTTTTTACTGGACTAAAACTTTTTCGGAGAATTTTCCTATCGAAAACAAGAAGGTTCTTTTCATCTGTCTTAAGAATGGTCCAGGTTTGAAAACACATACGTTAAGACTGTAAGAATAAGCGTTTTGTAGAGTCTAATTTTGGTTTACCTGGATATCAGGCTGCCCTTCGTAAATTTCATTAGGCCAAAGTAGCATCTATTTGCGGCTATGATTCTTTTATTGATCTTTCTGCAAGGTACTATTAGTGGAGTTAACTTGGGAGCCAAGGTAATTAAATTTATTAACTCTCTGGAAGAGATAGAAGCCGTTTTGCAAATTCTCTCCCGGAGGGCCGTTGCCTCACCCCCAACGTACATATACTTCGTTTTTTCCTCATTTACAATTAGGCCCATTGATATTGCTCAAAATATATGTTTAAAAATAGGAAGTACAACATACCCACACTATGATGCAGGAAGGGTTCTCGGTAGTAAAATGCAAGCGTCAAAAAATTAGAAGAACGCCATTGCTGTTAGAAGAAGTATTGCGATCGCGTTAAATTTTCGATATCTAATTTTCACCGGAAATACAGGTTTTGAGATCCCGTGGGTCCAAAAAAATTGTCTTTTAGAAATCTTCGTGTCTGATGCGGTGGTAGTGATTAAACCGGAATACCATGTTTGCGCCTTCCTGCGACTTTTCGTTTTCGAGATATTCT
The DNA here is from genome assembly GCA_011037195.1 of Triatoma infestans. Classification (NCBI taxonomy): domain Eukaryota; kingdom Metazoa; phylum Arthropoda; class Insecta; order Hemiptera; family Reduviidae; genus Triatoma; species Triatoma infestans. The sequence continues at coordinate 25,431 of JAAEAF010006699.1, forward strand.
GTGGGGATACATACATACATACAGACCATTCGATAAAAATATTTTTTTGTTCTTCAGGTTACCCTGAAACAAATATTTTCGGTGAAAGCTCAGTTTCGAAAATCTAGCACGATTGCAATACTTCCTTCTTACTCAGGAGTAAAAAGGTGTGTTTTTGACCGCCTTTGAACAAAAAATAAATAAATAAACAAAATTAAAGACTAAATAACCTTATAAACAAGAAATAAACAAATAATTAGCCCCAATATAAGTATAGATTATTCATTAATAATGAGCATCAATTGCACAATGACCATTTTCTACATTACTTAGATAATATTTCAAAAAGGACATATAAATTGTTATACATATTATTATATGTACTAACCTGGCTCAATGCAAAGTGATAGTTTAAATGAAACAGAAAACTTTTAAGATTTCGAAATATATGAAACAATTCTATTCAACTTCTTTGTAAACCAAGCACTAAATTGTATGTTGTAATACAAACTCATTAGTATCATTTATTGATACATATATGTATGTACTCCAATATACGTATAATGCTTGTCTATATAAAAAAATTAATATTACTGTTTTTATTACAAACCTTGTTTTTTTTTTAAATAAAATAAATTTATAGAATTGCATTAAAACATAAAAGTGTCAATTTTTCTTTATATATGTTTGATTAGTCGCCCTTTTTATTAATTATAAGTTTAGTTTTGTTAGTGGAGAATCCATTAAAAATCTTCTAAGTAACACCAAGTAGGTACAATAAATTCATAGTTCTGAAATTACAGAGAGCATTAATATGATTGGCCAAAAACGTCAACATCCGGCCAGTAACGTTATTGCCCCCCCTCGATCAAACACATGGTAATAAAGTTATCAACAAAAATAGTTGTTAAGTTACAGTCTAATTCGTCTGGTAACGAAATTCTATACAAAAAAAAAACAAGATATAAAAGTTTCGTTCATATAAATTCGCCTTTCGTGCATTGAATTCAGGGTTCGATTCCCGTGAGGACAAAGTCGGTGTTGACCCAGTATCGTGATAAAAAGTGTGAAACAACAGTTACTAGCGCCCTAGGTAGCGAAGGCCGGAACTAAACGGTGTGGGAACTGCGGCCTGCTTACTACTCGCCGCTCTATTCAAATCGCCGTCTGGCAAGCCTTGGCCCTTCGTGGACTGTTGCGCCATAGGGTTTAGGGTAATAAGAATGAAATATTTTGTTAAAATTAAAGAATTCGTAGAAAATCGAATGATCGGAAGTTGCGGACTTAACTGAATTTTTTTTTTGTATTTCTTTCTTATTTGTCTGCGATTTTCTAATTAAACATAACAACGATATCCAAACTTAATTTGTATACAACTCTCATTTCTATTTGATTTTTTTTTCCTTAGTAAACGAAAATTTAATGGAAATTTGTCAATAATAATGGATCTTTTAAATGTAGTGTTCACAAGAATTATAAATTTCTATTTCATAATATATTAGACACATTTTATCAAAATTATATTAAAATATTAATAGAGTATTTCTTTTAAATAATAATCTTGTAATAAAGGATATATATATATATATATTTAATTACTGCAAGAATAAATTTAAAACAAAATTGTAACTTGATTATGACATCACTACAGAGGACGATTTGATTATATCGAATCTCCTGTGAATGTCCTTATTAACCTTGGATAATTACGTAAACATTGTGAAAGTGCAATAATAAGTAATAAATTTGTTTATTTTTATCTTTTTTTTTTGTGTAGGGAATTTAATGATTAGTAGAGAGAGAATTCTAAAGAAATAGTAAAGAAAAACTTCAGAAGGTCTTATACTGTTAGTGGACACAAGTGTGTTTATTCAAATAGATTTATTACTTTAAATTTATTTAATGCAACTTTTAACTGTTTTACAAGTGATTTAATTCCTTTTAAAACATGGTAAACAGTGATATATTTTAACCTCAAATATGGGCATTTCTTTATGTTGTGTCCATAACTTTGGATGCAGAATTGTTACATGTAAAATAATCTTTTGAGTAACCAAAGATTCAAACCAGATTCTTTTCTAAATGAAATTTTTTTAATTTAAACGATTAAATAACATAAAACTTGTCATGGAGAATGAAAAAAAAAATAATTTGTAAACAAGGGTGTATTACACTAAAAAAGGGAAGCATTCAAGAATAAATTCAGATAACAAGAATTTGTTATGTAAAGTTGTGTCCCATTTTTGGAAGCCATAGAACAAGTTAGATCGCCCAGTTTATGTAGTTTTGTATTTCACTATAATGTAAATTAAAAAGGTTTAGTATTTATAACGTAGTGTTATCATTTAAATGATTACCTTTTTATATATATTGTATATATTCATATATATAATGTGTGTGTGTCATCTTTCATTATTATTGCAAGAAAATCATTAAAAACTTGTTAGTAGGCTTAGCTATTGACGGAATTATAATGATTAAATAATACTTAAATACTTTCTATTTAACTTATTAAATATAGTTAAAATTATTAAATCAGTTATTATGAAACATACGATATTTAGCGTTAATTGGTAGGAAGTACTAAAAACAAAATTAAAGATGGATGCTCATCATCTAATTTGCAACAAAATAACATCACAACTTTTTTTTTTACGTTTCTCTTTTACAGCCATAAAACAAAGTATAGCGATCTTGTAAAATTTTTGCAAAAGAATCAATCATGTTTTGTGATTCATGATAATGAATATGTATTATAAACAAAAACGAAAAGTTGCAGAAAGTTCAAACTTGAAAAATTCTTACTTACGATGTCTGTCTCAGCTTAGAAAGCCATACTAAATAAATTTTTACTATTTTCAATTTTTATTCTCTAGAAAGTTTAGGGTTTTTGTGATTAAAGTAATGTAATAACCTTTGTATTGGTTACAACCGTACTAGGGCAAAGTAAAAAGTTCTCGGCCTAGCCTATAGAGAGCCACATTTGCAACAGATGAAATTACTATTTTGTTATGTTGGCACACTTGTTGCAACAATAAATACCAAATGTTAATATGATCAGACAAATAGTTTGTTTTATACGGCTGTTTAAAGTAAGCGTGTTATGTGTTTTTGACAAAATAAATAAATTTGAATACCGTTCCGTCATAAAATTCTTTGTGGCCAACTGAAATTCATCGAAAGTTGATGAAAGTGTATAAGGAGTGTGCACCTTCGTTATCAACAGTAAAAAAAAAAAATGGGCAGCTGAGTTTAAACGTGGTCGTACATCAATTGAAGATGATCCATATGAAGGACGGCCAAAACTGCGGCTACCGAAGAAAATATCGAGAAGATACACAATATGGTTTTAGATGATCGACGATTAAAGGTATGTGAGATAGCTAAGTCTGTAGGCACCTCAAAAGAAAGGGTGCAGCACATTTTACACGAAGAACTCAGTATCAGAAAGCTTTGTGCAACAAGGGGTACCGCATTTGTTAAATGCTGATCACTAACAAATGAGGAATCAAGTTTCTCAGCAATGTTTGTGCCCTTTTTAAGAAGAATGAACCGATTTTCACTTTGCCACGTAAATAGAACAAAGCTGGTAGAAAGTATGAAGTTATTATATAGAAATAGCTGAGTGTACATGTACAAAATTAAGGCTAACTAAATGTATGTATTGTTAGATACCGACTTTTAAGACAATCTCGTCAATAACTGTGAGAATTGTACTAAGCCAAAGTTAAATGAATGTGCCAATGCCGATATTTTTTCTTTTCTTCCAAATAATTAACATAAAACTGATTAATTTTATTACTTAATTATTTTCGAGAACAAATACGAAAGGGAAAATTAATTAATCATTCTGCTTAACTTTAATTTAGTATAAATTGGATACTTATTGTACAAAAGGAATCCAAATAGTAGTAAGAAACATAAAACAATGTTCTAATTCATAGCTATTATGTAATTATTATTATTATTTTTTAATTAGAAAAATCAAGTACACCAATATATTAACTTATCTCTGGTCATAAATGTTTCCAATAATAATAATAATAATAATAATAATTACTTAAATATGGCTACAAAAATAATTAAACCATTTTATTGCTTTGTTCATTTTTAGTAAAGTTTGAAATCTGGAAACTAGGCCACAAATACACACATTGGGGCGAGTCAAGTGGAAATGGTATTATTACATATTTGTGGAGTTGTCTTTGTGACTAAATGACTGGTTATATGACGACTATGAATGTGTATCTCTCCACGCACTAACCCACACCCTTTATGAAATCAGTATACAAATTCTAATTTGTTTTTTTCTTTCTTTCTTTCATCTTTTGATTTTGCATAGAATTAATTTTTTTTTCATATCAATCAAATGAAATAGTTTACTTTTCCTTTCGTTCTAAATATCTTGACAATTTTTTTTCTCTCTGTTATGTTGTGTAATTGTAATTTTAAATTATGTATTATGTTAAAGAAGTATGTTTAAATATGTTATGTGCATTCACTGTCAGACATTAACAATCTAGAGACTTCTCTACAAACAAACATTGCACAGAATATTTTGTTCTATATAAACAATGCATATGACTTTTATCTGTTACGTACTTTATTATGCTAAGAATTAATTAACTTCATCTCCTTTGAGCTACATAGTTTTTATGCCTGGAGTTTATGCAAAACTTAGAAAAAGATACATATAATATATATTGCTTAAAGTAGAGGTTCTTAATTCATTAACTGTGGAGATTCGCGAAAAATTTGGTAAATCATAAATAAGTTTCTGGATCGATAGTAATTTAGATAACATAGATGCGTCAGTATAACCTCTAAGTATAACCTTTACCCTATGTAAGTGTAACCTCTCTGACTATTGCCATGCCATCTTTTTTAAAAGCCTGTGTTCAGTAAAAACTTATTCTTAGATTAACTATCAGTATAGATTCCGTTCTTGTGTTAGAGTTTGCAGTTTTTGAGCATGGTTTTATTATATTGCGATAAAAATTAATACATTAATTACAAGGAAACAAATGTAATATATTTCCCCCAACTATCATTCTTCAGTTTGTATGTATAATTATAATAATATTAGATTATATTCTCAGTAAATTCAACTTTCAAAACTCCATTTTAAAAATAGTTTAATAATTATTAAATTACAAAAGTTTTTGTGCATAAAAATAGTTTTATTTAAAAGTAAATATACAAAACTATTATTTGAATTTTATTTTTCAAAATTAAAACTTTCATCTTTTACTAGGCATTTCGTTGAAGGAACCATTCTTTTGGTTTTGAGCCGATGAACTCCTCATAACCTGTTCGCACTGCTTCATATTTGTCAAAGTATCATCCTTTAAGAAAATGATGTGCAGACCGGAAAAACTGTTATCATATGATGCAACATTGGAACATAGGCAAGACAATTATTCTATCTAACTCTGCTAATTTTACCTCAGACAAGCAAAAATGATGTATGAGAGCTTTATCATATTGCAGCGTGACTATTTTGGTTAATCAAAAAGGGGTACCTTGTTTGACTTTATAAACGCTATTCATTGTAAAGGAAGTTATTCATACCTTGCCTTGCAGCACCCACTGTCTACACTTATTTGTTTTTTT
>JAAEAF010006700.1:0-66337 GCA_011037195.1 Triatoma infestans
GCGTGAAAGATTTGTTGGAAGATGCCTCCCAGTGGAGGTACTCCCTATTTATTGCATTTTATTGGCTGTCAGAAAATGCTAGCCTTAAGTGTTATTAGGTGGTAGCGGGGCCAGTGACATTCACTCTCCAGTCAGCTTGTATATGATAGTAAGAGAAGAGTTTTTGGACTAAATGGGTTAAGATGGTTGGATGTGATGTCATAAAATTTTTTTATAAGCGTTTTTAATAGCTGATGAACGAAAGGGATTTTGAGGTCAGTGTGAAGGGTTAGGTTGGAAACATAGAACGGGGCATTGGTAATTCTTCCGAGGGTTTTGAATTGGAAAGATTGAATGCGATAGCAATTGGAATACTTGATTGGACCCCAGACCTCGTATCCATATGTCCGGAGGGGTTTTATAATAGTGTTGTAGATAGTATTTTATTTTCTAGGGAAAGTTTAGAGCGTCAAGTAGTCTCAAGACAAGTTTGTATTTCTATTTACTTCAAGTCTTTTTAATCTTGTATGCGAATTCCAAGTGAGTCTTTTGTCTACATAAAGTCCTAAATATCGGACTTGGTCAACTATCGGTATTATGGTCCCATGAAAGAGGATGAGAGGGAGAGTAACGCGTGGAAGATGAAGGATATGCATTTGCTTTCAGAGGGATAGAGCTTTATTCTTCACCTGCTAAAAGCCAGTCTTGTAGAGTGATGATTATATGGGATTGAAGAGCACGGGATGCGAAACGAAGATCGTGATTTGGAGCAATAACGCATGTGTCATCAGCACAGGAGTGGAGGATTCTTTCCGGATTGGAAGCGATATCTGCAGTATAGAAAATATAAAGGAGAAGAGTAACGACACTGCCTTTGGTAACACCAGCATGGATTGGAAAGATAGAAGATCTGGAGGAGGTAAAAAACTTAATTTCGTAAAATTTGACATGACCCGAGTAAAAATCGCTTTGAACAGAAGTGAGAATTTCCTCGATGATGACAATATTAGATTTCTTTAAACTTGGTATACTAACTATTCACATTATTTTGAAACATTCTTGAAGAGGTTCTCTGAAGAAGAAATGGCGTTAGATTTTTCTCTACTTTAAAGTACCAGTGGATTGTATGGTTCTTTCCACCTATATTATGTTAATAAACATTAAATGTGCTGATGAGTTTTTAAACTTTCGAGCTTGATTAAATTCGGTTGATCGGAAGTACGAATTTCCTAACGGTTTTTTTTTTTTTTTAATGTTTCCGCCATTTTCTTGATGAAGAGAGCAGAGTTTTTATTTAAACTTGGTATATGGGGGTTTTGAGGAGGAAGCTGGAACTTTATAATATTTTAAAGTTAACTTATATTTTCAGTAACATTTCAAGCATTGGTAAAAAAAAATAACTATGGCAGTAGTAGGAAGAGAACAATCGTTTAGTGTTTCGCACAGTTTTTACTTTCTCTTACTCCTAGTGAGAGCAAGTATTATAATCGTGTCAAATTTTCGATATCGAGTTTTCACCGGAAATATCCGTTTTGAGGTCTCCTGACTCCAAAAAAGTGTTTTTAGCAAATGGTCTCTGCGTGTGTATGTGTGCGCGCGCACGTAAGCATGTGAACAGCATAGCTAAAATCGTAGAAAGTTGAAACTTGATATTTTTATTAGGTATCACCATGGAATCTGACAGTACGTATTTGTCAATATTCCTCAACCGGAAGTACCACCTTACTGGTTAGTTTTCTTACTTTTCTACGATTTTCTCAAAAATGGCTCCAACGATTTTCTTGAAACTTAGTACATCAAGTACACATACAAAGATCTACAACTTTTATTTAAAACATTTCTCTGGGAAAATTCATTTAAGGACACTTTTATGGGAGGGGGTAGGGGTTATGTTTTTCTTTAATGTGCTATCATACAATTCTCTTATCCAAACAAACTTAATTAGAAATAAATAGATGGCCAAAATTCCGAGTTTCAAAAAAAATTAGTAAACGGGAAATAGAGAAAGTTGAGTGAGTGTTTCACACCAGATTTTATTTTTTTGTTAACGTAATTTAGAAATAAAAAATGAGATGCAGTATAATTTTAGATTCGGTATAATTTCCACTTGGTATTTCCTGGCTGAAAACGGAAATTCACCCCCACCTAGTCTTCTGACTGTTCGATTACTAATGCAACTTTTTTATTTTTGTTCCATTGTTTATTGCAATCGGAAATTCTTACTTTTCTTGCTATTGAATCAGTTTAGAATTTGTAGGCAAAAAAAAAAAAAAGAAATAATACATACTAGGCAAAAAACTATTTTAATATATAAGAATTCAACGCCAACATTCCAGATTTTTTTTTTTTTTTTTTAAATAAATCAGTGTAACGGAAGTGCCACTTTTACTGAACAGGTTTGTTCAGTTTTCTGTGATTTATTTCAATAAAGTGTTTCTTTAAAGTTGGTTTATTAATTACGACATATATAAAATTTTTCTGAGTAATAGATTTTATAGGGTTGGGGTAGTGATGCTTCTGAGAGGGGTCACGCTTCCCTCAAAAAGGTCGTTTTATTAATTTTAAATTAAATTTAGTAATAAAATATCCAGTTTATACGAACTTATCAAGAATAAAAAAAAAAAAAAAATCTGATGTAATAAACTTACACAACTTTCTCTTACTCTAGTTTCAATATTGTAATTGCCATATTTTATAGAGTGAGTATATCAAATTTAATGAAATTCATTGGTGTTTTTATGGAGAAAATAGCAAAAATTGAAAAAAAAAAAAAACCGTTCAGTAAAAACGCACTTCCAGTTTACTAATTTTCTTGAAACTCGAAATTTTTGACAATCTATTTATTTCCAATTAATATTCTTTTAATGGTAGCATTTTATAATCAACTATGATATAGGACTTTAGAGAAAACATAAATGAAAGTTTCCTTAAATGAATTTTTTCCAGTGAAATGTTTTAAGTAAAAGTTGTAGCTCGTTGTATGTGAAAATCGTCGGAGCCATTTTTGAGAAAAACACAAAAAAGTAAAAAAAAAAATAACAACTAGTAAAGTGGTACTTCCGGTTGAGAAATTTTGACAGATAACGTACAGTCAGATCCTACGGTGATATCTAAACGGAATATCAAGTTTCAACTTTCTGTGGTTTTTCGTTTTTGAGCTATGCTGTTTATATACATACAGACACACACACACACACACACAGACCATTTGCTAAAAACCACTTTTTTTGGCTCAGAGGACCTCAAAACGGATATTTCCGGTGAAAACTCTATATCGAAGACTTGACACGATTACAATACTTCCTCTTACTAGGTGTAAGAGAAAATAATAGAAGTTTAAAAGATTAAAATTATTTTTAAACAAATAATATTAATTTTTGTGAAGAATTCTTCAAAAAAAAAAAAAAGTGGAAAAACCATTCAGTAAAGTGGTACTTCCGGTGGAGGAATTTTTACAGATAACATACTGTTGGATCCCATGGTGAGACCTAAATGGAGTGTCAAGTTTAAACTTTCTACCATTTTTCGTTTTTGAACCATGCTGTTCACATACATACATACACACACACACAGACCACTTTCTAAAAATATTATTTTGAACTCTGGGGACCTCAAAACGGATATTTCCGGTGAAAACTCGGTATCGAAAATTTGACACGATTAACAATACTTCCTGTCCACTTAGGATTAAAAGAAAGTAAAAACGCTATATAAATTACTTTATGAAAAAGTTGTGCGAGTGTTTCACAGATTTTTTTTTTTAATAGGTATGTATACTATGCAATTACTAAATGCATTTGAAACTTAATATAATTAAATAATTACTAAATATTGTTATATAATATAGTATTAGTATATAGTTTACAATTTAGTACTAATAGCTATAATTAAAGTGTGCGTGCGTGTACTTGGAAATTGTAATACTTGGTTCTTATTGTGAGAGGGAATCTATTTTAAAATGCAAACAGAAGGCAAAGCAATTCTGTGCAACAATGACGTCATTATTCCAAAGAAGACCTTCAGTTTATATGTTCCTGGTCTCTTTTTTTTTTTTTTTTTCATTGAATGGTTAAGACAGAGCTATAAATACCAGTAACTAACTAATGATTATCTAAATGTTTGGTAATAATATATATTATCATAATAATAATAATAAAACAGACCAACAAGCATTACCACAGTATTATCTGTGTAACTTTGAATAACTGTTTAATCATTAAAATTATTAGTAAAAATTAGATATAATATATTTTCAATCCATATTATATTTCTATTTAATAAAGAACTATGACAAGTTAATAATTTTATGGTTTTTAATTAAATATGATACTTGATTGATGATAGAATGATTGATGCAATGAATGACTTGCCTATTTGGTGATGTTTCAATACAACTGTTACATTACTTCTTAGAATTGTGATTTTTTTTTTTTATTTTTTAGTTTATTGTTTTATTTTATTTTGTAATCCTTTCTATTCCTTCTTGAGCAAAAATGTTAAATTGCAAATATAAAGATTCTGGCTTAAAGAAAATGGTTGGAGCCGTTTAAAATAAAATAGCAAAAAAAAACTGAAGAAAAAAAACGGAAGAGAATGTCGTGTGAGTATTTTAAACCAGATTTTTTTTTTTTAACGAGATTTTGGCAGTTGTCTCTAATTTTTTCGAGATTTTATCGGTTGTCTCTAATTTTTTCGAGATTTTCTCGAAAATGATTCCAACGATTTTCTTTAAATTTCGAGTCAAACTATACGTATATAATCCCCTATCACTTGTTAGTTGAAACATTTTTCAATGACTTTAGGGTCAATGTGTTTACCGGAGAATATGAGCATCAGGCTTTTATACCTAATTTAATGTGCCCTGTTAATTGATCAAATTTGTCATTATCTTATTAATTTCTTGATGACAAATGAACACCCTAATTATAAAATATCATTTACTGTTTTATTTTCCCTCGCCATTTCTTTCCCTCCCAAATAACCTTCCCTCACTCATATTAATATGATCAAAAAATTATTAAAAGTGAACCTTTTTTTTTTGTTCCCTCAGCCCCCCAGTTTCAGGGAATATTTGTGAAAGTAGTGGGTTGAGGTTCTCCAGGTGTGACTGATCTCTCTCCCTTTCTCTCTCCATCTCTTCTGACCCAGACATTTCATGTTCCACAGGAAATTCCTTTGTTTCTAAGAATGTCCGGTGCAACTTTTTTTTTTATTATTTCGTCGTTGTTATTTGTGCAGATGTTGCTTGCACTTTGCCTATAATTGGAAATAATAAAATGGTAATAATATATTTTGTTAATGCTTTACATAAATTAAATGATAAAATGATTAGACCAAAGTAAATAATCATATAAATTTTTAAATATGAATTTGGGTCCGCAATGGTGAATAACATCTATGATTTTATCAGTCGTAGCATGCTTCCTTTGGTTGGGTTCTGACCGGTTTCATATTCTCATCCATCGTCAGAGTATTCAGTTCGTGTGGGAGGAGTTGATTCAACTTTACGTTTCTGTCATTCACTACACAGGTTGAGTTTATGCGAGCATTTAGTGTGCAATTAAAATGATTTTTTAATAAAGTTGTTATGTAGTATTAGTTCGATGTTCTATGTCTTGTCATGGTATTTTAACTGTGTGGGAGGGGTGATAGAAAATTTGAAAAGTACATTTAGGGTAAAGTTAGGAAAGATGACGGGGGTAGAAAAGTAGACGCAGGCTTTACTTCTCTTGTTTGCCACCACGTGGCGGACATGCAGGTTAGTCGAAAGGTAGAGAGAGATCAGAAGCGAACCTATTGCAGAATTCTTCTGTGTTCTATGAACATTTATACTCATCAGCTATATCTGGTGAATATCGGAATTTTCATGACGCATTAGTAAATTTTTATGTACTATATTAATTGCAATTGAAATTAAAGATTACCACGTTATAGTTAAATTTGGACTCGTGGCCAAGTTTCCAAGCGTTTTCCAAGTTTTATGTCGATCAGCCATGTTTTCTTCCTAGAAAGAGGTACGGACGGCATTTCTCCTACTCACGGTGTCTCATCTATCCTACCATTGTAGGAGAGACGGCCAAGTGTAGTGTACTTGTATTTTGTTACTGGACTGTTTTGGCCTTCATTTCCAAAAATAACATTTTTTTTTTAAGATAATAGTAGTTGACACAAATGTTTTATAAGCGGTATCTCTTTAATATCTCTCCTATATTTGAATACAGGGCATAATTTTGAAATATGCGTCGTCTCTCCTCACTTTACTCTAATTAAATAGGAATATATAAAGTCTAAACAATAAACGGATATATAAAATTATAAGCGAGTAAAATAATAAATAAACATTGAAAAGCATGCAAGAGTAATATAAGAATAATACATATGTAAGCAAGTTGATAAAAAATGATATAAGTTTGATATAGATGGAAAGAAAAATGTATTTTATCTATCTAATTTAACACTATATCCAATCAAATCAAATATATATTTATTTTAGGTCAGTATTTACAAATATAAATTATAAATATTTAGAGAACAGATTGCCAGAACAGTTGTCTTTAGCTAGTTAATTTAACATAAATAATAACAAAATAATGTGACTATCTCATAATTCGGGAAAAATAACTGATAAAGCTGATTCACCATTTTCTGTCAACCATTTTACATATTTTTTTTCATATTAATCTCCAATGTTTTTCAATATTTATTTATTATTTTACTCGCTTATAATTTTATATATACTTTTGTTCTTTAGATTTTATATATTCTTTTTAAATAATGTACTCTTCAAATTTCCTACCGCCCCATACCCTCATCAAAATAACATGACAAGATACAGAATATCATTACTAATACTACATAACACCTTTACTAAAACAATTAATTTTAATTGCTTTTCAATACATACCATTTACTATATTATATACCGGTATTTAATTTTTAATTATAATTTTTTATAATTATTTTTTTTGCTGTAACACACGAATATGCTACGACAGATCAATTCATAGATCATATAAATTGTTTGGTGCCTAGAGGCAATATTATTATTATTAAGTCCATGAGTGCCTATGGCGTGGTATCTGTAATGGAAAAATAATAGTTTTGAAAAATAGTTTAGTAAAATAATTTTGTGAAAATTAGCTACTTCAAATAGTGTATTTTAGTGATGGGGATAGAGCCAGGTACTGCAATCTAGGTCAATGCAAACCAAGAGACAAAGGGCAAGAAACAGTTAGGGTAAAACAATAAAACTCCCTCCAGACATACCAGCATTATTTGAAAGGATTTAAACTATGAAGAGAAGATATTTCTTCAAGAACAGTCTAAAACAGACATTCAAGCAGTACACTTGTTTTTCGCCTAAGAATCAGTGGCAGTTAAGTTATAACATAAGAGTTTATTCCAACTAATTTCAGTAAATTAATAAGCATACTGCTGTGTTATTGAATAGCATTTAAATATCGTTAAAGAATATATTTTATTTAATCTACCAGTGTTTTCTTAAGAATAATTATTCTTATTACTTCTCTCTCTTAAAACTTACAAACACAAACCCCTTTACAAAACCGCTCACGCCACAAGCTACTACTACACTGCACACACCAATAACATTTCAGATCTATGCCTATGTGGCTTTTATCCCCCCAATTCAGTCCCCTAACTAATATCCCGCGGTAGTTTGCCAGTCTGTCTACAATATCCGAAAATATCCTTTAGCTCCAACCCTCCTAGGCTTTCCCGCGAGAGTAAGGCCCTCCCAAATACTCGTACTATCTGGTCCGGAATCTTCAAATAATTAATTTTTGGATTCAATAAAAATGGTTGGCATTTATGTAAGTAGAGTATATGCGAATTTTAAACGAAATCCTTTAACGAGAAAATCGCGACAAACTGAAAGAAAAAATAAGCCAGTAAAGTCGCATGTTCGGTTTGACGAATTTTGACGGACAGCATTTATGTCACAAGCGGTGATGGTACCAAAACAGAAGAAGCTTCCTGCAGCAGTTTTTTTTTCGTTTTTGAGATATTTTTATTACAAACGTACAACTCATTTGCTGAAAATTTTTCTTTTTTTTTTTTTCTAATCAGGTTACCTTAAAATATGTATTTCCGGTGCAAAATCCAGTTTCGAAAGTTTGACAAGATCGCAATACTTCCCACTTGAAGCAAGCAGTTAGAGAAAGGAAAAAAATCCATAAATAGAAGTTGCAAACCGGAAACCAACTTTCAAGTCACTTCCTTTGTTTTCTTTCTTTGAAAATTATTTGAATCATTCACAAAAAATGTCGGTCAGTTGATCAAATTAAAACATATTTTTTTATGTTCATTAACATTATAACTGCCGTTTATATGTTTTGCTTATGTCTGAGAGAGGCGCCTGCCATACAATATATGTACGATACATACAAATAATTCATTTTATTTTACACAATTTTTACTTTCTCTAATTCCCCTGGTAAATAGAAGTATTGTGATCGTATCAAATTTCACGAATGGTCTGTACGCGTATTTGAACAAAATTTTTCAAAAAAATGAAAAATTGCAGAAAGGCTGAAACGTGATATTCCGTCTACATAGTACTATCAAAGGTATCTAACACAAAAGTTTCGGATGAAATGTATTGATCGGAAGTGCGAGTTTACACTGAATGTTGTCGCGATTTTCTCAGATATAGCTTCAATGATTTTCTTTAAACTAAGTATTCTTTCTGTCCACATAAATACCTATCACTTTTATATCAATGATTTTTTCTGTAAACGAAAATTGATTTTTTTGGGGGGTTTCCTAAGAAACATTGTAATTTTCCCTAAAGTACCACTCCCCAAGATAATAAGTAATGTATGCCTCCTATATAAATACATAAATATACATAGAAGGCCGTTAGAATTATAAATTGAAGAAAAGATCTGTTCACGGAAAGTGCGTTCATATATTTTCCACCACTTTCACTTTTATTTGTAATATGTTTATTCCTGTAAAATATTTTATCTAGTTCTACGGAATTTGTGGCGTTAGATTTTCCAAACAGGTTTATGTGAAGTTTGTTCAAACTTTTATTGGGTCTTCTTCTCGTACGATAATTAACCACAAGTTCTTGGTGTGGTAACCATGCCTGGGTAGTTTCCTACACTTTTGTACATATAGTTTTATTTGAAATATGATTTATCGAATATAAATTTTCAATAGGTATAATTTTTGGTATGTGAATGTTACTATAGTTAGAATAGAATAAGTTTATTTACTATAGTAATACTGTTTGGTGGTACCGTTAAACTATATCTCTACATTGATAATAAAGTTTTGTTGAAATATATAGAAAATAGAATGAGAGAATAAAACCAATAAGTTAAGGAGTAGAGTTGGTGTGACCTTTTCACAGGCTGGAGAGTGCGCGTGTACGTAGTAGTGTCCCAGTGTCCACTACTTCTCACTGCCAATGGCATCAGGGCTGAAGGGATTGCGTGCTGGTGAAGCCGTGATAGCAACACACAGGCAGACATGGTCTGCCCTATTTCCCCCTTCGTATGTGTGTGTATGAGTGCTGAGAAGAACACATTGAATATAGACCGGTAGCTATGGTAAACCTCTCCTCCAGGCAGACAGAGTTCCGTAGGTAACTTTATATCTAAGGGAATCTTATATCGTCCCTGTTTGTTACTAGTTCACCCGTTCAAAACACTTCCGTCATTCTACTTTAAAACAGTAGCCCAAAAAACATGTCGCCTATATTTTTACAAGCATGTACCCTTCTTGCACAGGGACAAGGGATACTTATAGTCATGTCCGGCACGCACAGACACACGCACATATATATAATATCTCAACGCCCTACTTTACTGTCTTATAATAACCTGACTATATTATTAAATCATCTCTCCACTAGCCTCCGGCGTCCATTAATCTTATTGGTAACGCTTTTATTTCCCAATTCATATTGCTATTTCAATTAAATTTCAACAATATAATCCAATCATTATAAATATATTTGTTACTGAACTATAGAAATTTGACAATAATAATTCATCAATATAACAACATCTCTATTTTTTTTCCACCATCTCTGTAACAGTTCCAGCACTCTAGTTTATGCTAGAAATCCTCAAGCGATTGAAGTTTTTAGCGGAATGATTCGTAAATGTGTGATTGAACAAAAATTTCTCAAAAATTTAAAACATTGCATGAAGCTCAAGAACTTTATATTCCTTTTAAGTATCACCACCACCGCATTCAACAATAAGGTCAAAAATCAAGCAACCGGAAGTGCGATTAACTGGTTTGTTGTTTCTTTTGGTTTTCATTTTTTCACTACTTTGTCGAAAATTTTGTATATAGTGTCTACATTCAGAAATGCCTATCACTTTTATTTGAAGCATTTTTCAAAGAAAATTGATTTTTGTTACAGTTTTCTGGGGGTGCAATAGCGTTAAGCTTTCCCCAGTATAATATATGGTTCTGCTACCCATATATAATATTAAGCTACATTAAAAGCTTTTCCTAGAATTCCAAATCTGAAGAAATTTTGTTTAACCGGAAGTGCCATCCACTTTATATAATTTATTTCGGAATATTTTGGAATTTGTCACAATAAAACGTCTACAACGATGTTTTATTCTTTACTCCTTGGAATGCTAACTGCATAAACATATAAACATATCACATTTTATTTTACCAGGGTTCATTCAAAATATTTAGTAAAAGTCCAAAGTTTGAAGTAAATTTGTCACTTACAATTATTGCAGTAAGACGCAATAATTTAATTATTAATTATTCAATTTTTTTGAATAATCAAAACAAAAACATGACGATGGTTTTTTTACCCAGAATACTTAGTATTGTCATCTTCTCTACATTCGTACATACGCTAAAATAAAGTTTAGTTTAGCGTACTTTTCCAGTGTACGGTCGACATAAGAACATCATTCCGTGTACGGTCGACATAAGACATCATTCCTAGGGTGTACGTCGAAATAGACCATCATCCAGGTACGGTCGAACATAAGAAGCATCATTCCGTGTACGGTTCGACATAAGAACATCATTCAGTGTACTGGTCACATACGAACATATTCAAGTGTACAGCGCATAAGAAATCATTCCAGTATACGTGTCGAATAAGAACATCCTCCAGTGTACGGTCGACATAAGAACATCATTCCAGGTACGGTCGACATAAGAACATCATTCCAGTGACGGTCGACCATAAGAACATCATTCCAGTGTACGGTAGATATAAAATTTCCTTTGATTACGATTACATTATTACTTTTTATATTATTATTACTTTCCTTTGGCATTATTAATATTATTATTATTTATTTATTACTTATAATACATACTTATTATTTATTACACATTATTTCTTATCACGTGATTACTTTCTTTTAATTTATTACTTTATATTATTACTTTTTCTTAATTTTTTTTTTTACTTTCATTATTATTACTTTCTTTTACTATTGCTAAGAGGAACTAATTGCAATCTAGTCCATGTTACCGAGTTTTCATTGGAAATATATGTTTAAGATCCCCTGTAATCACTCCACAATCCAGCAAACCCATCGCGTTGTAGACACTATCACCACTTCTCTAGAACTCAAGTAAAATTCTGTGCCGCAGTATTCCTGGACATCTGGCAGGCCTTTTACAGGGTATGGCACGCAGGGCTCCTGTGGAAAAGTAAGACTATTCTACCCAGCACATACCCAGCTCATTCTCCGCTCATATCTCTCCGAACGATTCTTCCTAGTAACCCAAGACTCTACCCAATCTTCTATCTATACTATCCTTGCTGGAGGACCACAAGATAGCGTCTTAGCTTCTCACCTCTACTACACATTCTACACAGCCGACTTACCTTCTAATCTCAACACCTCCATTTACACTTTTGCCGACGACACGGCCATTCTCTCTACACATGCTGATCCTGTAACTACTGTCCGCCATCTACAATATCATCTTCACTCACTAGAACCCTGGCCACAAAAATAGCGTATAAAAATTAACCCAAAAAAATCTAAATACATAAATCTTTACAACTCTTGCACTTATCTTCTTGTACAACACTCCTATCCCATTAGCCGATCATGTGCGGTACCTTGGACTATAACTAGACAAAAAATTAACTTGGAACCCCCATATAAGACTTTCATGTTCTGAGCTAAACAAACGATGCAAACTTCTGGGTAGACTACTTGACAAACGCTGAAAACTAACATTGCAGAATAAACGACGATTGTATACTTCTCTACTTGCACCAATCTGGACTTTCGGACTTGAGCTTTACGGAACGGCTAAAAGATCCAACATCATCAGACTATAAACATTAAATGTTCCCTTTTATGTAAGCAATCATACTATACACACAGATCTCAACATTCCATTCATCTCTGAACTTGCCAAAACTCGCTACAATAAATTTCATCAAAACTTAACATCACACCCTAATCCTTCAGCAGCTAACCTCTTCTCAAGAACATTCCCCTCCAATCCTCCAAGACGGATGAGGCACCGTTGGCCCCGCGACCATTCACGACTGACACGCCATATATATGACATACATCCGTTTTACTTATTGTACCATTTCGTGCAGTTGTAAATGTTCAATAAAAAAGTTATAAAAAAAGAAGATCCCCTGTGTCCGGAAAAGTGTTTGTTAGAAACTGGTCTCTGTTTGTGAGGGGAATATAATAACTAACAAAAAAAAAAAGTAGAAAAATCACAGAAATTTGGAATTTTAGATGCTGCTGGGAATGCGGCAATAAGATTGTGGTCAAAAATCGATCAACCGGAAGTAACATTTTACTCAATAAGTTCTTGAGTATTTTGTGATTTATCTAAAAATAGGTACCAAAGATTTTCTTTAAACTTGTCCATCCAACAATACATATAAAGAGCTAGACAAATTATTTGATCAGATGGTCTGCCGGACATTTTGTTGTTTTAGGACATGCTATTGACGTTTAAATATTCACGCAACACACACACACCCGCGGAACCCAAATTTTTAAGTTTTTCACTTTTTAAGTGCTTAAAAAATATAAAAATAGCAACGCTTAAGAATCACCTTTGGAAATTAGATCAGTTCTTTAACTTTACTTTTCTTTTGAAAAGAGGCAGGTTTATAATTTTGCCTATTTTCCTTTACAAAGATGTTATGTAAAAGTGGTAAAGACTTCGAGGACAAGAACACACTCTATTTCTTAAGTGGATAATGGTTTATCCCGCAGGTGTCTATTCTTAAATTTAGTACCTATCATTCATTGGCCAGTTGTTCAGATATAATTTCGGACATCTTATGTTTTACAGGAACCATGTGGGCTACTTTTATTAGCAAACTTCCATATGTTATTCACACCTGTTCAATTTCAATACTTTCAACCAATCACCTTGAAAGTTTCAATTATTCATGTCTTCAATTATTCATACTTTATCTAATAGTCTAAAGTTGAAGCTTTTTTTCTAACGACAAAAATTGAAGTTTTGAACGGTTAGGTACAAGGTGATTTATTTTTCTTTTTTTTTCTTTTTTAAATTACACTAATGAGTAAGAGAAAACGTTGAGATCGTATCAAATTTTCGAAATTGAGTTCGACACTAAAAAAATATGTTTTGATTTGAAGACTTCTGAGAAAGAAATAAAAAACGTCTTTACCAAATAGTCTATGTCTGTCTCTGCAAAATATATGAAAAAAAAAAACAATATAAAGTTGCAAGAAGCTCAAACTTGATATTATATTTAGGTCGTACGTCGCATATACTACAGGTAGATTCTGATCCAAATTTATAAACCTGAAATGCCTTATATGGCAAAAATTGTTTGCAAACTAAGTATATGCTAAATTAGCTTATATGATTTTCTAGGCTTCCGCGGCCTTGCTCATAGAAAAAAAAAGTCATTGAATTTTCCGGGTTGAGACTGTGATTTGCTAAAAACCAACAGGGATCGCCCATATTGCAATGAGCTTCTTCAGAATGGTGTCGTCTTGAATGCTAATGGAGTGCGTCCGCATAAATCACGTATATGATGACAATATTATTATTTCAGATATTTTTCTTTTTTAAATCAATATGAAAAAATACAATTTTGGATGGTTTTTGACGCTGGGCAATTAAGCATTCTTCTAAAAATGCAATTCAGTGCAATATACAGCTCTACCAATTAGAGGAACGTAAAAATGCATTGCTAGAATTCTATGTCTGAAGAAAATCGGAATTTCATGGAAAATAGCTTCATCATTTTTCTTATAGTTGGAATCACTTTTATTTGGAGCATTTGGGGGGGGGGGGGGGATAGTGATTTTGAAGTTTCCTGAGAAACCTATGAGGTTAGATTTTTAAATATTATTGGTATTTCTTCTAGAACTGCAATGTAATTATATCCAAGTGATTACTTTATGCTTGCAAATATAGCTGCATCTATTTTTTTGTTTTAAGATAAATAAATTATTCAGAAAAGAAAATTATATTAAGGGTAAATTGGTTTGTTCATTAAAGTCCAAGATGTACTTTATTATAATTGTATAGTTGCTTTGTTAATATAATTCCTTGAATATTAACCAGACCAAACATTGCACTGGTAGTAATAACATTAGTTTTTGCAATAATAAGGTCTTAGCCATTAAGCATTAATTACAGCTACATGGTGGAAATAATTAGCATGCAATTAAAGCCTTACTTCTAAGTCCGTTTTTTTTTTTTGTTGCATTGCACATTATTGCTATTTTTTGTTGTTTTTTTTTCAATTTGTGTTTATTACGTTCTATGAGAGAATGGCTAATATAATATGCAACATATTTGTAATAATATAATATTATGATTAGCTATCTGTATACAATTGACAGGTCAACTCTTATGGGAATTCACTAAATTGACAATACCTATTAATATGGTATAATGTGTACATCTTTGGAAGAATTAATAAATATAGATTCTATCGAAATATATTCTTCTTGTTATATATTTTATGATTGTAAAGTAGGGAATTTTTCCGATGTATATATTTATAAATTTGGGTTTTTTGAAGGTTGGAAAGCACAAAAGAAACAGTTAGTTGAGTCAGTGATACCTGGCCTATACCCCTATCATTACATTTATTTAGGCCTCTTCTCACTTTCTCCAGGCTGGCGGTAGAAGAATGTATAAGGTGGACCCTTTTAGGGAGGAGCGGGTCAGTTCAAATTTTGTACCATAAAAAGAGTGAAGTCCGTCATTAGAAAAAGCCATGTTACAGTAGTGAGTGGTGGAAGTGCCCCAAGAAACCCAACCTTTTTCAAGTCAGAAAATATGTAAGTTTTATAAAAAACAGTTTCTCCTAAATGACAAGACACTTATGTAGTTGTATCACAATATTGTATTTATTTATTTTTGATATATATGGTTTTTTTAATTATATATTTTTTGAATATATATATTTAATTGTTTTATTATCCTCTCCAACTTCTGTGTAAACACAGACCTCACGAGATCCCTTTTGAGAAGATCCAAGTGTAAATCATAATAATTAATTATTAATTAACATATTTAATTTACCCCCCCCAATACAAATCCTATTACAATGGCGACTTAATTTTCTATGACGTTTCAATTTAGATTTGATTCATTTCATTTGAATGATTTTCATATACTATTCTTATAAAAACACTTTCGATTTGAGTGACACACTGCTTCCAGATAATTAATAATATCAAATAGTTGAAAGAAAGGGGAAAACAAGGTATCAATGTAAACAATAGTTATGTTTGGCCGTTGTTAATTAAACAAGCAAAAAATTAGATGGCTGGGACCAAAGAAGAAACTTTTTACTTTTTAAAAAAAGTTTATTTTTTCTCTTTGACGTTTCGGACGCCTTTGGTGGTCCCTTCTTCAGGAACTACAAAACAAAAATTATGAAAATACATAAAATTGTATGAAAAAATTAAAACATATCAAGATTAAACAATATTAAAAAGATATGATTCTTGTTAGGATGATTCGAGATGTTGGAGGAGGTTATTGCTTGGTGGTGGAGTAAGGTATGCTTGCGAAAGAAAACAGAGAAGGGAAAATTTACTAGTTAGGTAGAAGTGAAAAACAAATCAGTTAGTAATTATAAGAGAAATAAATGAATATAAATAAACTGGAAAATGAGTGGAAAGTGTAGAAAGTTGGTATGTGTAATTTAGTGTGGGGGAGAGGGCTTTTTTAGGAAGCGTAAAATGTTGTTGTAAGAAGAGGTAATGACATCCTTGCCTTTTTTGTAGTTGATGGAATTAGGATTGAGGTTAATGTGGATGGATTCAGAAAGAAGTCGCTTCAGGTGGTTGGAATGGTTGGTTAGGACAGAAGCATTTCGGAAATCAAAGGAGTGGTCAAGGGTGAATGCATGTTTTGTGAGGGCTGTACTGTCAATTTTTCTGATAGGATGTTGTTTGGATTCACCAATGTAACATGCGTTACAGTTTGGTGCAGTGCAAAGTATGCTGTAAACAGAATCGTTTGGTCATAAGTTTCTATGGAGTCTTAGAGAATAGTTTAGAATAGCTATGGAGTTTAGAGAATAGTTTGCTGAATTTGTTGGAGGAGTAGAGACCAGATTTGAGATTGGGAATGATAGACTTTAGAATATGAATGATGAGATAGTATATGTGTAGATGGAATATAGATGGCAATTTACGAAAAGAAAAAAAAAATCATTTATGCTAACATGACTTTCTCTTACAGCTGTTAACATAATTATATGTAAAATGACAGGTATCTACCCTAACAGGTAGTAAAAGTGAATAATTGTAGTCCAGAAGAGAGTGACAACAACATTGCACCAAGTCCATTAAACATCTGAAATTTAAGGCCACAAACCCGCAATACTATTTAAAAGCAATTTTTCAAATAAGTGATTCAAATAAAATTAATAAGCAGTTAGCATTCCATGTTTAAAGGCAATTTTTATTAGTGATATTTGCCGTAATAACCTGCTTCATTTTGTGGTCATCGACCGATTTCGGGCGTTCGCCTATCATTGGGATATCTTGGATAAAAGCAGTACGAAATCAGTTTATACACTCACGAGTTTTGATTTATTTTTCTAAATATAGGCAATTAAAAACAAAAACAAAAAACAAAATAAAAATGTTGCTATTTCACAATATTGTGATAAAATTGAAAAAAAAAAAAAAATAACAAATTAATTAGTGAAATATTTCGTGGAACCTTTCTTTTTTTGAAACTTGAAAAAGTTCCTAGTTCGAAACAACTGGAATTTATTGCTTTCAAAATCATTTTTCACAATCAAGAAAAATATGGCGTGAAACACTCACACAACTTTCTCTTACTCCAATTCTCAAAATTATAATTGACAAATTTTGTAGTTCGTGTACCAAATTGAATCAAATTCGTCGAAAACTGAAAAAACTGTCCAGTGAAAGCGCACTTCCGGTTTACTAATTTTCTTGAAGCTTGGAATTTTGGCGATCTATTTATTTATTTATTAGACCCACCCCTCCCCCAAAAACGTTGTAGATCCCCCTTAAATAAAAGTTGTACATCATTGTATGTTTAGTTTACATACAAAGTTTCAAGAAAATCGTCTAAGCCATTTTTTGAGAAAATCGCGAAAAAGTGAAAAAAATCATTTAGTAAAGTGGTAATGTAAACACACTTCCGGTCATCCGATTTTTTTTCAAACTCAGAATTTCAACAACATATTTAATTCTAATTAACATTATTCAGATGACAGAATTGTATAATAAACTGAAATAGCACTTTAGGGGAAGCGCAACCCCACTCCTCCCCTAAAAGTGCCCTTAAATGAATTTTTCCGGAGAAATGTTTCAAATAAAAGTAGTAGCTCTTTGTATGTGTAGTTGATATAATAAGTTTGAAGTAAATCGTCGGTGCCGTTTTTGAGAAAATTGCAATAAAGTTAAAAATAAAACTAGTAAAGTGGTACTTCCGGTAGAGGGATTTTGACAGGTAACACACCGTCAGATTCCATGGTGAGACCTAAACGGAATGTCAAATTTGATACATACATACATACACACACACACACACACACACACACACACATATATATATATATATATATACTCATTTGAATACTCATTTTGGTCAGTATATATACAGACTATTTGCTAAAACCACTTGTTTGGACTCAGCGGACATTTCCGGTGAAAACTCGATATCGAAAGAGAAAATAAAAATAAAAAATATCCGGCAACAAATAGTTTGATGCTTTACACTGCTTCGGGAGTGACGTATTCATGTGAACAATACTTATTTTCGTGCATAAAATTAAACAAAGCAACTTAATAGAACAACGTTAACTGATGAACATATTTCTGCCATAATGAAGATTGTTATCAATCTTTAAATCCAAATATTGGAAAATTTGTAGAGAGAAAACAGCTGGCATGTGTCCGGCAAATAAGATAAATATCTGCGTTGAAGGAAATGTATTAGAAAAATAGTAAAATAATTATACATTATTACGTTAAAATGTAATCATTTTATTATTCTATTGCTCCGAATCAAAATTTTATATATTAGTCGCATAATTTTTTACTTTATCTTACTTCTAGTAAGAGGAAGTATTGTAATCGTGTCAAATTTTCGATATCGAGTTTTCATCGGAAATATCCGTCTTGAGGTCTCCTAAGTCCAAAAAAGTGGTTTTTAGCAAACGGTCTCTGTGTGTGTGTGTGTGTGTATGTATGTGACAGCATAGCTCAAAAACGAAAAACCGCAGAAAGTGAAACTTGATATTCCGTTTAGGTATCACCATGGGATCTGACAGTACTTTATCTGCCAAAATTCCTCAACCGGAAGTACCACTTTACTAGTTTTTTCTTTTACTTTTTTGCGTTTTTCTCAAAAATGGCTCCGACGATTTTCTTTAAACTTGGTATATCTACTACACATGCAATCAGCTACAACTTTTATTTGAAATATTTCTCTGAGGGGCGGGATTAGGTTTTCATCTAAAGTGCAATTTATTAGACAATTCTGTTATCTAAATAATGTTAATTAGAATTGAATATGTTGTCGAAATTCCGAGTTTGAAAAAATCGGATACTCGGAAGTGCCTACCATTTTTCCACACCTACTTTACCACTTTTCCAAATGATTTTTTCATTATTTTGCGATTTTCTCAAAAATGGCTCCGACGATTTTCTTGAAACTTCTTATATAAACTAAACATCCAAAGATCTACAACTTTTATTTCAAACATTTCTCTGGGAAATTTCATTTAAGGGAAGGGTGGGGTTATGTTTTTTCTCTAAAGTGCTATCATAGTTGATTATACAATCCTGTCATCCAAAGAAAATTAATTAGAAATAAATAGATGGCTTTCCGTGAAGCAGGCTACTACGGAAAATGTCTCTGATATAAAATTTGTTAATATTAATTTTGAGAACTGGAATAAGAGAAAGTTGTGTGAGTGTTTCACACCAAATTTTTATCCTATAGTTAGGTATATTCTTAATTTATGTATAAGAAATATCCAAATTCTAAGATATTTAGAAACATTTGGACCATGTGATGCTGCTCGCGTAAATTTTACCAATCATTAAGTGGCCCTTTTCTTATTTAAGTTTGACACTCCTATTTTCCCCCCCCAAAAAAAACCAAAAAACTCAATTTTTCTAGAGAAAAAGGTTTCAAATAAAACTGATAGATATTTATTATGAATGTAGATCGTATACAAAATTTAAAGAAAATCGTTGGAGTGATGGTACTCGAGAAAATTGCAAAAAACTGAAAGAAAAGTAACATTAGATTAAGTTTCATTTCAGGTTGATGGAATTTTTCCCAAAACTTTGGGATCAGGAAATTTGGGGATCGCTAAACATGTATTCCGGTGAAAACTCTGGCATGATCACAATACTTTCTCTTACCAAGATAAAGAGAAAATAATAAGAATTATTAAAGTTTCTTTTTAAAATTCATGATCAGTTTGCTTGTATGTATAAGAAATAGCCAGCTGTTTCCACTTGGAGAAATACATGTAATAATGTTTGTCATTAAATGTTGTGTTTAAATATGTAATTTGTATCCCACCCCTATAATTATTTCAATATCTATACACTAATTGAATACTTATTTTTTCATGTTTAACATGAAAATGATGGAACATGGAAATGATGGAATAAATTGTCATGTAATTTTTTTTTGTAATTATAAACAATTAAATATGTAAAAGACCAATAGCATCCTGTTTTATACAATCTAAAGAATTATATCAATTAGAGTAGTGAAGGAGCAAGAGGTGTTTATTATTTGCGGGATAGAAGCAATAAGTCTAGTTGTATAGTTAAGGAAGGCTTGATTGTTACTAACAGCTTGGCAAATGTTTATTAGTACTTATTTCTAGTCTTTCTCGTTTGTTAAACGACTTCCTTCCGGTGGCACGGGGTTCTTAGACAGAGAGAGAGCCAAGTAAATGAATGATAGAAGATACGTTACAGCTAACTAGTCCTTAAGGATTTAGATGTGAAGGTAAATGTTAAGGAAATAGAAAACTCTATCTCTCTCTCTCTCTCCCAGCTCTGTTTAAAAAAAAAAAAAAATTGTAAAAGAATTCATTCTCCTCTCTATCTGGTGTTTCTTTTCAAAAATAGTTTCTTCAATTTTCCTTCAATTACTTCTCTAACGGCTTCAGATCATGTTAAATTTTCAATTGATTTTTTTTGGGAGAATTTTGGGGGAACAGTACCTTATGCTTTCCTCTAATGTACCACTTCAGTATGGTATATGGTTTAGAAGCATTGATAGAATTTCAGATTTGAATAAAATCTGTTTACCAAAAGTGCAATTTTATAAAATAGATTCTCGAGTATTTTGTAATTTTTTCGATAATGGTTACGACGATTTTAGTTGTAAAAGTTGGAATGCTTGCTGCATAGATAGAGAAACGTATCAATCTTTTATTTGTAGAACATTTTTCTGAATAAATGGATTTTAGTATTGATGGGGGAGATCTGTCAGTTTGTTTAAATATTTAAATTTGCACAAGCTTTGTTGGTACAGATATATAGAGCGCTCCACATAAGGCCGCTCAGTTATACAAGT
This sequence comes from Triatoma infestans, assembly GCA_011037195.1. Taxonomy (NCBI): domain Eukaryota; kingdom Metazoa; phylum Arthropoda; class Insecta; order Hemiptera; family Reduviidae; genus Triatoma; species Triatoma infestans. The sequence continues at coordinate 21,025 of JAAEAF010006700.1, forward strand.
AAAATCCTCACCACCATTTTTATCGATTTAAATGGTATTAATTAGAATACGTGTATTTCACACCAGATTATTTATTTATTTTTTTTTTTCTTAAGAAAAATAAAATCACATTTCTTTTCTCATATCCTAATAAATTCCTAGTGAATGATTCACTATCCACGCTCTATTGAATTACTGATATTTCAATAATGTCCTCACTGTCTATATAATTACATACGGCTGGATGACGTGTTCTCTCTGCTTCTTCATACTTCCTTGTACATTCTCTTTGCTGCGCAAGTGTTCTTTACTTCCTTTAGCAAGTCTTTCTTTTCTTTCCCCCCCACTCTTCAGTTTCATTCATTTTTTTTAATACTTCCTCATTCTCCATTGACATTACATCTATCTTAGCTTTATCTGAAAAGCTTTATGACAAATATACTTACTTGGATAAGAACTGGATTGTTCCTATATGTTTACTTATTTCTCCAAGTAAAAAACACAAAAATATGTCTGGTGTGAAGCTTTCACACGACTATTCTTCTATTGCAATTAATACAGTCGGGTATAGAAAATTGACAAATATTTGTTAGCACAGATGGCAGATAGAAACCTCAATGTATTTCATAGTAATCCTAAAAACAGAGCCAATGTAACATTGCACAAACTCAAATAATATTTGAATAAAATGTCTTAGATTTCTCAGAACACCTTAAAATCACTTTTTTTTTCTGAAAAATGTTTCAAATAAAAGTAAAAGTGTGTTATCTTGACGATAAACAGATTAAATTTAAAGGAAATCGTTATAGGCCTTCGCAGTTCCAAAAAAAAAAAAAAATTAAAATAAACAGCACTTCTGTTTAACCGATTTTCTTTAAATTTGAAATTCTGACAATAAAGTGTACTTTATAATAAATTGCGTACATTATACAAAAGCTGGACATCGAGAAAAACTTCAAAATACAGTTCAAACCATTAAAAATCCATTTGCTTTAGAAAAATCGTATAATAATAAAAATAATAGGCCATTTTTGTGGATAGTCTGTATACGAAGTTTTAAAGAACTTAATTTATGAGAAAAACAGGAGAGAGCTGCTACAGTTAAACAAATATAAATATAAAAACGAATTTAATGATTCGGTAATGGGATATATCGGAATCATTAAAAAATTCATAGGATCCGAAGAGCGAAGAAGCAGTCATTAAACGCATCAAAAGTTAGTTACTCCCCACCTAGGCCAGACTAGGAAGGGAGAGCTCGATTCATATAAATAAGAGCGGCAGCAGGATAGTTTTACGACAGTACATTCAGTCAGCAACCTATCCTTCTTATCAGAGACATTTTCCGTGGTAGCCTGCTTCATTTTGCGTTCGCCCATCTTCAGGATGCGTTTTTTAGACAGTGTGACAACACAGACTCGCACAGAGCAAACTTAGTTTCATACTCTTAATTTCACACTGTGTTTCACACAAAGAGTGTGAAACTAAGTTTGCTCTGTGCGAGTCTGTGTTGTCACACTGTCTAAAAAACGCATCCTGAGATGGGCGAACGCCCGAAACCGGTCGATGACCACAAAATGAAGCAGGCTACCACGGAAAATGTCTCTGATGTTTTCCAGCTCTGCGGAACCAACCACCACTATCCTTCTTATCTCAGCCAGTCTGTCTCTTTATTATTCTCTACCTAACTTCTATTCAAACTGTAAAGTCATTGCAGTTTGTGTGTTCCATTCATTATACAGTGTTCGGCACATTATCTAGTTTATTTGTCCAAAATCCATTCTCTCTAAATCTTCACTCTCCTTCTCACATCATTATAATATTATATCAAGTTGTGCTCGCTCTGTAACCTAACCTAACCTAAACAAAGATGAATCAGTATTTCATTTTGTATGTGTTTGCCAAATTTTAAAGAAATTTATAATAAATCTACATTAAAATTACAAGAATTCATTGATAACTTAAATGGTAAGAATTAGCATTCTCTGATAAAATATTAACCTGGAGTTACAGACAAATTTTGGAATGAAGATATTAATTTTTAGTTTATTTACTCATCCCTTTTTATTTATTTATTTTTGCTTTCCTTATATATATATTTTTTTTTTATATATTATCAGAAGGCTTTAATTCTGTTCACTGCTTCATTACTTCAGTTGTTGTAAATTCTGTGTCTGTATTTTTTCATTTGAATCTAGTGTAAGTTTTTTATTTCTTAAAGTAATGGTGAAATAATGACATCTGCTCAGACGGTCATTACCATAAGTATGTCTTGTATACTAATCTGTCTATTATTTTTGTTAAAATCCCTTATATGGTTCCATAAATAAAGGCTGTTATTATTATTATTATTATTATTATATAGTATTATGAAGTTTAAAGAATATCGTTGGATCGTTTTTGAGATAATCTTTAAAAAAAAAAAAAACAACCTGAAAATCCAGTAAAGCCGCACTTTTGATAAAGAGGTTATTGTCATATTGTGTGATGTTAGTACCTAAACGTAATATCTCATCGGCTATTCGCTGAAAACATTCTTTCAAACTCAGAGGATTTTTAAACATCAAAACTTCATTTTGAAAATATGATATGATTGCATTACTGCTCCTTTAGAAAAATTCATAATGAATTAATGTGTCAAGGCATTAATTTAATTTGTTGGCGGGCAGTTATTGTTGACGAGTATGATCTCCTTCATCTTAAAAGTGTACTTATTGCAATAACCAAAAAAAAATCTTACATAATCTCTAAAATAATCATTCCACGATCTAGTTATATAGTTGTGAGCCAAATCCATTGGTATCTAAAAGATATATTGTGGCCCAGCACATGACGAACTAACCTATATCTTTATCATTTCAAATACTGAATTCTAGCTATTTTTGAAAATAACCATTACTCTCATATTCAACATAATGACCTTGAGTATATACTCAAAGAAAAAAATTGACAAATTAAAATTATTAATATAAAATTTTATAAAACTAACTTAACGAGAGTTATACAATATATATTACAAAAAAAAAATGAAATAAAGTATGCTTCCTCATACAAATAAAGTTGGTGAGTATAAGAATATTAAATTTTTGGATAAATTTAAATTTTTTTTTAAACTGAAAAATTATATTAATTATTTCATTTTCAATTTGCAGTACCTTATATATTGTAACGTTTTTCCAAACTAGCTACTGCAACTAGTTGCTAAGTAGGTTCGGTTTAGATAAAATACACTAAATTTAACAACACCAATTTATTGTTCAACACAATAAATTATAAATAAAACACTTAAATACACTGTATAAACCATCAAAAGTTCTCTCATTTTTATTACTTTTAGTTCACAAAAGTTTATTCATTTTTAACAAGCGCGAACTCCATTTGTAACAAGACTCACTCACTCGAGCTGTTCTTCTCCTATTTATACCATTGGAGAAGGTTCTGGAAGGTTCTAGATTCTTCTAGGCCGCGGTAGGCAGCTGTAGAAGAGTCTAGAAGCGCCTCGCTAGCGCCTCCCAGCGGCCACGAGGAGAACTTGAGGTGTCTGCTTCTTCCGCTAGATGGCACAAGCAGCTGCGTTACAATATTATACAAAATCAACTCTTGAGAATGTCGTGATCAGACATCGAAACGTAGAGTTCTTATTGTAAAAATAGAAATAAAACATTGATAAATAAGAAGGATAAAAAATTGGTGTTAAATTGAAATTAATTTACCAAAATACAATTTAAATTTCAACATATTAGCCTACTACAAAAAAATAAGCGCATATCATCTCTGATCATTCCACGAGCTAGATATATAGTTGTGAACTAAATCCACTGGCGTCTAAAAGATCTGCTCAGACCCTCTATTGTGCCTATAATTTGTATTTTGCTGGATAGTAGGGTATAAGGATGACAAAAATGATTGCAAATTTCTTCCTCTACATTATCTGTAGCCTTATAGTTTTTTTATCAAATGATTAAATATTATTTTAATCAACATATGTTTAAAAATGTTTTTGGAGCTATAGGAGCTTATGCAATCCTAGTATTTATTTACCAAATTCTTGCCAATTATTTTTCACTGTTTGGGCGTAGTAATTTATATAAAACCGATATAAAAACAAAAGAATTGTTTCAAGTTCCATAATAACTTCATTAAAACGAATAGATTTGGAAAGGCGTTTAAAATCCTGGAAAAATTATCGAACAGACAAAAATTACAAAATAATAGTTCATTACATTTTGATAAAACAACTTATTCTTTGATAATATAGTTCCTTAAAAACTCTTGGAGATTTGTAGTTTGAGTGCAATTATTTTTAAACTGATATACGAATATATCCATAGTAATTTATCCTAGTGGTCAGTAAATAGGGTGTAAATTAATTTGAAAGGGTAAAAGGAAAGAAAAAAAGTGTGTGTATGGGTGGGTGTGTGTGTGTGTGTGTGTGTGTGTGTGCATATGTATACAGAGAGAGGAGTATGAAGTAATGTAAATAGTGGAAAGTTGTAAATAGACATGGAGTTAGAAGTGCGGCGGACAGTAGCTGGTAGCAGGTGGTTGTTTGGCAGTAATGTCAGAGTTTATCCAGAAAATTGCGACCTGCCCACTGTCCTGCTCCTCCTAGTATACCAGCGGCCAGCCCGCTTTCTCCCTCTCTGTCCTCTCTAATCTTTATCTACATTTTAGATCCAGCATCCATTTACACAATTTACTTTACCTTTCTAAAATGTCCACAAAACGAACTCGAGCGTTTACTTTATTGCACACTTTCAACAGATTAATATGTCCCTTACAAGATTTAATATCACTTTATTAAGTATATATATATATTTTTTTTACCTTTCTCTTACGACTAGTGAGAGGAAGTATTGTAATCCAGTCAAATTTGGATATCGAGTTTTCACCGGAAATACACGTTTTGAGGTCCCCTGAGTCCGATAAAGTGGTTTTGAGAAAATGGTCTTTGTATATGTGAAAATCATAGCTCTAAAATCGGAAACATCGCAGGAAGTTCGAACTTCCTGCCATTCCGTTTGAATATCTCCATGGAATCCGGACAGTAAGTTATCTGTCAAAATTCCTCAAGTAGGAAATAGCAGTTTTCTGAAAGTATTTTTCGCTTTTTTGCAATTTTTCTCAAAAAATCATTTCAATCATTTTTTATTTAAACTTAGTGCATCAATTACAGATATTATTATTAACAACAGTGGGTGGGCTATACCCCGGCACTGCAGTCAACCAAGGCTTTTTATGCCACATCCGGTAGTTTCTAGTAGGAGAACCCTCCCTGCCTAAGGAGTTTCAGAACTTTCACCACAAGATCGTTTTGCGTTACTGTCTCCTCCGGCCACAACGTACCAATGGTTTCGTAGCGCAATTTAGTTATTGCAACGCAATCAAAGAGCAGGTGGGGGCCGTCTTCTCTGGACATAGTAAAAGGGTTCCACCCTATCTTGTGCAGATGCTTCCTGAACCTACCATGATCCGTAAATAGCCCCGTCACCAGAGAGATCTGGTTCCTGCTCAGGCTAAGGGTCATATTGGTTCTTCTTTTACACAGTCCTGGCATCATCCTATTACTGTGTATGGCTCCTGGGCTTCCCCTCCAGAGCTCCTCATGCTTACTGCTAATCTCTGATCAAGAATGCTCCGATGATCTTACTCCTAGTAAGAGGAAATATTGTATTCGATATCAGTTTTCACCGGAAATATCCGTTTTGAGGTCCCCTGAGTCCAAAAAAGTGGTTTTTTAGCAAATGGTCTGTATGTGTGTGTGTATGTGTGAGTGTGTGAACAGCATAGCTCAAAAACGAAAAATCATAGAAAGTTAAAATTTGATATTACGTTTAGGTATCACCATGGTATCCGACACTACGTTATCTGTCAAAATTCCTCAACCGGAAGTACCACTTTACTAGTTGGTTTTATTACGTTTTTGCGATTTTCTCCAAAATGGCTCCGACGATTTTCTTTAAACTTGTTATATCAACTACACATACAAAGAGGTACAACTTTTATTTGAAACATTTCTCCGGGAAAATTCATTTAAGGGCATTTCTGGGAGAAGGGTGGGGTTAGGTTTTCATCTTAACTGCTATTTCAGTTTATTGGACAATTTTGTCATCTAAATAGTGTTAATTAGAATTAAATATGTTGTTGAAATTCCGAGTTTGAAAAAAAATCGGATCACCGGATGTACGTTTACTTTACCACTTTATTAAATGATTTTTTTCACTTTTTTGCGATTTTCTCAAAAATAGTTCAAACGATTTTCTTGAAACTTCGTATATAAACTACACATACAAAGGTCTACAACTTTTATTTAAAACATTTCTCTGAGAAAATGCATTTAAGGGCAATTTTGGGAGTAGGGTGAGGTTATGTTTTTTTCTAAAGTGCTATCATAGTTGATTATACAATTCTATCATCCACAGAAAATTAATTAGAAACAAATAGATGCTAAAATTCCGAGTCTTAAGGAAATCAGTAAACCGGAAGTGCTCTTTTAGTGAATAGTTTTTTCAGGCTGTCGACAAATTTCATTAAATTTGGTACACAAACTATAAAATTTGTCAATTATAATTTTGAGAACGTTGTGTGAGAAAGTTGTGTGAGTGTTTCACACCAGATTTTTGTTTGTTTATAAAAATCAAATTTTTAGTCTAATTATTAAGGAATATGTTATTTGAAAAGAATCACATTGTTAGAGCATTTAATGAATTACTTGGAGAATAAGTGGAAGAAAGTTTCTATCAACAGGTGCAGCAACAAGATGAGCACAGAAATATCCCATACAAAAACAAATAAATGCTAAGGGAGAGAAAGCGTATCTGGGAGTTAGATTGAAAGTTTGAATATAAAGAATTCTAGAATACGTAAAACATTGTTTTTTAGCAGAAGTTTTCTTTAAACCATAAAATTTACTAATTTGTCCTAATCTAAATGTAGTGACAGAGCCCCCCCCCCCCACTTAGTACTGATCTTGTCCCCACAAGTATCTACCCAAGCAGGTATAGAATTGATTACATTATATTCCAGAAGAGAGCGCCAATAATATTGATTCTAAAATTAACATCGCAGATGCCTCAGCAAAACTTGCAAAACAATTTTTCCAGTAAAACGTTAACAAACAAAAAAAAATCTCGTTTAAAAGAAAACCGTCGATGTTTTTATGGAGAAAAATTACAGGAAACAACAAACAAAAACCTGTTCAGAAGATTGGCATTTCCGGTGAACCAATTTGCTTTAAATTCAGAATTTTGACAAGATATATTTCATTTTAAATGATAGAATGATATAATAAACTGAAATAACACTTTAGGGGAAAACATAATCACACCCGCCCCCGAAAAACCACTCTTAAATGAATTTATCCAGAAAAATGTTTCAAATAAAAGTAGTAGCATCTTTATATGTGTAACTAATAATATCACAAAGCTTAAAGAAAATTGTTGAAGCCATTTTTGAACAAAAATCTCAACAGGTGAAAAAAAAAATTCAACATAATTTTACTTCCGGTTGAGGTATTTTGACAGACTACTTACTGTCGGATCCTATGTTTTTTTTTTATTTATTTATTTTATTTCCTGCCTGTGTACATAATTATTATAATATAAAAGGCACGTCAATCATAATAAAAACAATAACAGCTACTTTCCAATAAAATTAAGTGCAACGGACTTTACACTATACAGGGTGTCCCAAGATATATCGATAACGACTTTTTATCGAAAACTAAGTTAGCTAGAAAAAAACACGTGTCCCCCGTAGTTTTTTGTTAGAAATCCAAATTTAATTTGCAAATTTGTTTTGGTGCTTCGAGAAGCAAGATATAGGCACCAACTTCATTTTTTCAAATGGGGAGGTGTGATTTTTATTATTTAAGAAATAGATTCCTCTATTTTTTGTAAGAAAAATTTACTTGAACGGTTTTTTTTCTGTAAGTGATATTTTACAAGTTATGAATGAAAACATGATTCCTATAAGAAATTTCAAAATGATATTATAACGGTTTTTTGATTGAATAAGAAGAAAAGTACTATTTTATTATAAATTTTACTCCTCGTTGATTACAGATCTTGCTTGAACTGGCCTCCACCATTAGAGATGTATTTCTTTGGTCGTAAGGTACAATTGGCAGGAAAAAGCATGTGTATGCATCTCTAATGTTGGGGGCCAGTTCGAGCAAGATCTGTAATTAATGAGGAGTAAAATTTATAATAAAATAGTACTTTTCTTCTTATTCACTCAAAAAACCGTTATAATATCATGTTTTCGTTCATAACTAGTAAAATATCACTCACAGAAAAAAACCGTTCAAGTAAATTTTTCTTACAAAAAATAGAGGAATCTATTTCTTAAATAACAACCACACCTCCCCATTTGAAAAATGAAGTTGGTGCCTGTATCTCGCTTCGCGAAGCACCAAAACAAATTTACAAATTAAATTTGGTTTTCTAACAAAAAACTGCGGGGACACGTAATTTTTAGTTTTTTTTCTAGCTATCTTAGTTTCCGAGAAAAAATCGTTATCCATATACCTTGGGACACCCTGTATATTAAAACTAACAGCAAAACTTTCAGTCTTATTTGAAATGTTCATCACTCCACTCTGCATTCATAAATTCTTTATGTCATAAAAACAATTCTTTATCAAGAAACGGGTGATGGCTTGTTTGAAGTGATTCCCACTTAACCATCTTACACCTAAGGGAATTTTATTAAATACTCTCGCCGACATGGACACTGGAAAGTTGATCAGACATCACTAGTCGTTTGTAAGGTATACATAGATTATCTTTATTGCGTAGATTGTGATTATGCTTATCACCTCTAGTTTCAACTAAAGGCCCCTTTTTTCTTATTCAGTGCTTGTTTCAAAATGAATACTGAGGGTAACGTCATTATATTTAATTCTTTGAAAAGAGACCTGCAGCTAACTCGAGCCCTCATATTAATATCTAAACGGAATATTTAAATTTGTACTTTATGCAATTTTTCGTTTTCGTGCTGTGCTGTTCCACATATACCACACCCACGCACGAGCACATACACACACACACAGACCATTTAAAACCCGATATCGAAAATTTGACACGATTACAATACTTCTTCTGACTAGGAAGTAAAAAGAGAAAGTAAAAGTTTAGATGTAGGTATATATATTGGCCAAGTTTAACGGAGTTCGTTTTAGTCGTTTTTAATAAAGCTCAAAAGCCAAGTCTGTGAAGCAGCACTTCTGATTTATCGATATTTTTTTTAAATTTGGAATTTTAACAATGGTTTAAATATATAGTAATATTAAATAGAGTTATTACAGCTACACGCTGCTGTTCCCCCAGAACCTTCCCCCCCAAAAAATCCATTTTTCCGGTAAATGGTATAAAAATAAAAATGGTAGGTATTTATGTCTGTAGATACTATAAGAATTTTAAAGATAATTGTTTGAGCGTTTTTCAAAAAATCGCGAAAAGCTACAAAAAAAACAAACATAAAGATGCACTTTCGTTTATATCCGAAATCCTCGTGTCAGATGGAATGGTAATGTAACGGCAAGAGCGAGAGAGCCAAGCCTGACCGAGAGAAAAACAGACTCTCTCTGTCGTCTAATTAATCATTCCCAATTTCTCTCCTCAACTCCATTATAGTAGTAACTAAACATAAACACATACACATATAGACTAATTGTTTCATAGAATTTCTTTGTACATAGGAAACCTCAATACTTACATTTCCGGTGAAAACTCAATTTGGAAAATTCGGCTAGAAGTAAGAGAAAGTAAAAAAAAAAGTGCTTAGCCGCCAAACCAGCTGGAAGGTTAAAAAAAATAATGATAATAAAAATAGTAATTAAGAAATAATGTTTTTACAAAACTTTGAAAACTGATACTCTCACAAATAGTTGGTGTTCAGAGAAGCGTGGCCTGGTACTTGTTACTCATATTACATCGAACATTATCAACAAGCACAACAACATATTGTGAAATATTGCATAAATGTACAGTATTACATTATTTTTTAAATATGAATACACTATTGCCTGTATACATGAAATACTCACACAAAAAAGAAATAAATAAATCCAGCCAAACTTGGGTTCACGTCATTCTCCAGTGTGCACACTTTCATCCTCAGAGATTTTCATTGATCACAGCATGTGTACTACTACAAGGAATACCTTAACCATCCACAGGACTTCTTATATTTCCAACAAAGTGTTTTTGATGCAAAAGCCTAAATGCAAACATTGTATAAACTTTATAAAGAAAATCGGCTGTTAATTGCTATACTATTGTGAACTTTCCAACATAAGTTAATAGTATGATTTAATAATAAGGAAAGGATTAGCTCAGTGGTAGCGCGCTGGACCAGCAGCGAGGAGGTCCCGGGTTCGAATACAGCAATACTACCCTTAGATTTTCTCTTGCTAGGAGCCTCTAGAGCTCAGTGCCCAGTGAAGGGCAGTGATGTCTCTGTTGGTAGAGAATACTACTTGGAGACCGGCAGTGCACTGTGAAGGCCCCCGGGTGGGCACAACAGATCTTTCAAGTCGCAGTGCAATAATCCCCTTTTAAAAAAAAGATTATTTAAAATATTAATATAAAAGTATTTTGTTGATCGTTGATGTTATGAAGGCATTTGGTGAGGATCGGATCAAACAGGAAACCATCAATTATTTCCAACGTTTCGTACAGAGTTTTCTGTCTTTTATCAAGGCTTTAATATACATATAGGTGGTGGCTTGAAGATGTGGAAAAAGAATTTAGAGGCACTTTCAAATTAGCAACCTTTTTTTTCAACACAGAAACATAAAAATTAAAAGTTACTAGATACTGCTTGTTTTAAATTCATCTACAGAAATGAAAGTTGGGTTTGAAAGCGACTTTCATTTCTATAGATGATTTGAAAACAAGTAACTAGTAACTTTTAATTTTCTGTGCTGTGAAAAAATGTTTCAAAGTTTCAATATTCCACTAAATTCTTTTTCCACATCTTCAAGACCATCTATATAAAATGCCTTGATAAAGACAGGAAACTCTTTCAAAACGTTGGCATTATCTAATCTAAGAATTTGGGGACTTCAAGGAGATTCATCGCTTAGGCCATTGCTGGGCCCTTTGTGCACTCCGTAGAACACCTCACATCAGCCTTGTATCATTAAAAACGCCAGGGCTGAGGCGAGTGAGATTTCTGATCCCGCCTTCGACTCCGGAATGTCGCAGCCAATTTTCAAGAATCGTCTGCGAGCATAATGCACGCACTCTCTAAGATGGATTAAACGGATGCACGCACTCTCCAAGAAAATCTTAAGTACCTCAGCCCAGCAGTATTTCTCCAATAAAATGTATGTTTTCGTAATAGCTATTTTTCTGTATGAGATGCCGCAGAAAGGCTCTGGACCAATGGGCGTTCGTGAGACGCCCTCCTTTGCCGCCTATTGGCGGCCTCTTCGTTATCTTGAATGCCCTTGTGACTCGGCACCCAGCCTATGTTGGCATAATTGATTATTTCTTTCTTGACCCGATCCTCACCAAATTTCTTCATAACACAATAATATTACTAAGTAACACCTTTTATCACCAGAAGTACGGTACACAGTCAGTACACACAGATTATCGATATTGAATTTTATAGTCGTACCATTAATATGTGCACATTAAATTAATGTTCAGAAAAACTGTTAAAATTTGAAGATCAAAAAGAAATTTGTCAATTTTGTTCATTACATTAAAAAAAAACAATTGATGTGTTCAATAGTGGTAAAATATAAAATATTATACAATAATTTATAAAAAGTTCTTCTAAGTGATGTGCAAGAGATTTTATGAACAGTCTCTTTATTTTAAAAGAAGTTCAAGTATTAAAAACCATTATTACAGATACCATTATAATATGTGAACTCTACAAAATACTTGTTATAAATATGTACATAATACACACATATACATATATATATATGTATATTTATATTTGTAGTAAATGAAAAATTCCATGGTTATAACTAACATAATATAGTTCCTAGAAAAGATAGTGGGATCCTATATTTACATAAATATAATACATAAATAGAACGTGCCACCATACAGCAAATATAAATGCAAAGAAGAATGAAGTGACTTTTAAATGCATGTTAAGATTAGAATTCTCTGAACTATCTCCTAACAAAAAGTGCATCTAAAAAAAAAAAAAAAAAAAAAAAATAATTTGTGTTATGTTGAGCTGCAATAGAAAATTTAAGATAATGATTGCATCTTCTTTTTTTTTTTAAGGCATAATAACTGTTGATGCTTTGTGTCACGAATTGGCCTGCAGCGCTATATATTTGTACCCATTTTGTATATATACATCTATTTTTATCATTTCTATATTATACTTAAAATATTTTAAATTATTCCGTCTTTTCCTCATTGGATTCCTTCTTTGTTTATTTACAGTATCTAATGGACCAAAATCTTTCACTCTACTTTCTCGTGGTTTTCGTATAATTATTATAAAATTGACAAACTTTTTTAAAACTTAAAAGTTTATTCATTTACACGTACCTACATACCATGGCAGGTATCCCATATCTACACTTAGAATTAATATTCTCAAACTCTGGCCTCTTTGGCCTAGCTTCTAAAGATATCATCAGTAAAGCTACTGTAGCATTTCGAGTTGTCAAAAATATATTTAAAATAGCCCATTTTAACTCATAGAAAGCCCAGAATAAACTCTTTGACTCCATTATTAAGTCTGTTCTATGAAACCTGGGCCTTGAGATATACAGATGAAATTGAGATTGTGCAATCGAAATTTTTCAAATCTGTTCTATATTGGCCAAGAAAGACTCCAAACTATATCTTACGTCTAGAAACGGCAAGAAATAAATTAAAATTTAATGTATTTAAAGCCGCCCTTAATTGGTGGATAAAAATATTAAATATGAATAACAACATGTTGCCAAAACTTTGTTTTAACAGGTTATTGTTTTTAGAGAAATATGGCTGTGACATACGGTATAATTGGGCGGGACAATTAAAGCAGTTAATTTCTGAGATAGGTTATGACTTTTTGTGGCAGTCTCAAGATGTATTATTATTATTATTCGCAGAAGGGGAGGGCAAACCCTACGATATCCAAAGCCTCCCAGGGCCCATATAGCTAGCCCTAAAGAATAACAACCACTGGGACTAGAATGAAAATCCAGGCCCAGGTTTTAACCATCTAAGTTTCACCACAGACCGAACAAATCGGACCAAAACCTTAAAAGGACACAGCTTAAGATCCTCTACCGATATCGTATTCCGGCCGAAGGTCCTAAACCTAATCTCCTCACAACCCAAACAATCTGTTATTAGATGCATGGGTGTTTCCTCCTCAGTCTCACAAACTCTACAAAAGGGTCAGGCACGAGTCCCATTATATAGAGATGTCTCCTTAAACCACAATGCCCAGTGAGGAATCCAACCAGATGCCTGAGGGAGGTCCGTGAAAGATATCGGACCCCGCTACTCAAAGCTCCGTCCGGGCCCCCAATGAGCATTTTAGACTGCCGACAACCCACTGCACTCATCCATAAGGATGAAAGGATGAGTGCTGTGAGGTCATCCACGTCTGAAAGCCCGACAAACATGTGCCAGAATACACACCAACAGCAGGCTCTGGACCAATGAAAGGGAGTGAGGCACCTAATTTGGCAAACCTATCCACCTCCTCAATCCCAAAGATTCCCATATGACCTGGAACCCAGACCAGAAGCACATCCTTTAATGAAGAAAGATCTTCCAGTCTTTTAGAACATTCCAACACCAATCTGGAAGTGAAGACACATGAATTAAGCGCCTTCAACGCAGCCTGGCTGTCCGAGCAGATACAAACACCTTTTAAATTAGTGTTACGCACCCTCTCATCCAAAATACAGCAAAGAATTGCATAAACCTCAGCCTGGAAAACGGTGGCCCACTCACCAAGAGGCGCTATCAAATGATCTCCCGTCTCAAAATAGACGGCAGCCCCAGACCTACCATCCAATCTGGAACCGTCCGTATAGCATCGGAGATAATTCTCAGAAATCACCCCAGACGGACCCAGGGTTAACCAATCTTCCCTACAAGGCAACCTAACCCTGTAGGAATGACCAAAGACAAAAGTCTTCAAATTCCTATCAGAAGGGAAACCTGTAATGGGAATCCTTAACGATAAATGGTACAATTCCAATTTTGGCTTACCCTGCCAAAAACTGCATGTTTAATTCTATAACAGGCTTTCATTGCCTGGTTTTTCACCTCCACATCTCAAGATGTAAGTGAAATTATTAAATTTAAAAAAAGAAATATTAAAGAAATTTGAAAACAATTTAATTGAGCTGGATTTGTCTAGATTACAGAATACATCATATAACCAGTCTCTACCAGATTAATTTTTATGAAAATCATTTTTCATTTAGATTCATCCTTCCATATACTTAGAATTATTAGCCAACTCCGTATTTCTTCTATAAATGAATGCACTATTTATTTCAATAAAACTAAACATATTATAAATTTTACAGAAAAATGTAAGTTATGTAATTTAGATTCGCTAGAAACGTTAGAGCATGTATTTTTTGTTTGTCCGTTGTATAGTTTATTCAGAGAGAAATACTTGAGTAATAGTCATGCTAATTTGAATCTTATTTTATGTCGATCAAATAAAGAACAGTTCAGCAATGTTTACTTTTTTATAATTTGTGCAATTAGGCTAAGAGCCTCTATTTCTTTAAACATTTTTAAATCAGAAATTATTTTAAATTGTATTATCATAATCGATATTATTCTCAACTCTTGTTTATTGTATATATATATATATATATATTTCACTTAGTTGTTTATTTTCTTGTCTGTTTTCTGTTCTCTATGCCTTTATTCTATGGTAAATATATAATTATTGCAGGTCAAACTCTTCACTGTATGTACAATTGTGTATAAAACAGTTTATAAATAAATAAAAATAAAATAAAATATCCCATATCTACATACCTGTATCTACATATCTTTAACTATTGTTAAAGCGATTATATGTTAATTCAGAAGACAGAGAGCCATTAGTATTGATCTAAAGTTTTCTCAGAAAACATGTTTTAAATAAATGTGATACATTTAATCTGTGCAGTTAGCATAATCAAATTTAAAGGGAAATTTTGATGAGGACGTTCGAGAAAATCGAGAAAGTTTCCAAAAAAAAAAAAAAAATATATATATTCCGCAAAGTTCGTATTAAACTTCAAACACCATTAATAGACTTTTTTCAAATTTGGAATTCTAGCAATGCTTTTCTGCTTTAATATTGCATAGATGATCGAACCATATATTATTCTGAAGAAAGAGAGAGCAATTCAGTGGGGGGAGGGGCGAGCTACAAAAAAAAATCGCAAAAAAAAAAATTTAATAGACGCACTTCCATTTGGTGGATTTTGAGCGAAAGCTGCTTAAATCTTAAACCTACTAGTTTTGAGGTGATACTGCTTAAATCTTAAATGGAATATAAGATTGTGCTTTCTTTGATTTTTCGTTTTTGAGATATTTTGTCCCCCCCACACACACACACACACACATACAGAGAAGGAGAGTTAGAGAGAGAAACATTTTTACCCTACAACACCATCCGCTGAAAACTCAATTTCCAAATTTTGATAAACCTGAATTACTTCCACTACAATAGTAAGATAAAACAAAAAAAAAAAGGTTTAACGGCTACTGTCCTAGTTTACGTACTAGTTTCAAAGAAATTTTGTTTTAGACAATTTTTTAGAGAAATTATTTCAATAAATATGCCGTTGGTAAGGAAAATTATATGGCGGAAGTAATTGAGTATAGGGATGGTTGGAGGACCAAGCTGCAAAGTCCAACCGTCTATTGTTAATAGAGAACCTTCTGTCTAACCCTCATAGAGATTGGGCTTTACACCCTGATGTCAATTTCAACTATATGATCTTGAATAGAGTAGCAATTGGCTGGTATGAATGGGTATCAGTAGCCTACGCTTATAGCTATCATTTAATCATAGACGGGCTCCCCACCACAATTCTTCATGTATAAACAGACCATCATATAAATGGTATTTCAATGAGCTGTATTTAAAATTGATGCTGTTACTGATAAACATTAGATTTTTACTTTCTTCTTACTCCTAGTAAGAGGAAGTATTGTAATCGTGTCAAATTTCCGATATCGAGTTTTCACCGGAAATATCCATTTTGAGGTCCCCTGACTCAAAAAAAGTGGTTTTTAGCAAATGGTCGGTGTGTGTGTGTGAACAGCATAGGTCAAACACGAAAAACCATAGAAAATTGAATGTTACTTGATATTCCGTTTACGTATTACCATGGCATCTGTCAAAATTCCTAACCGGAAGTACCATTTACCAGTTTGGTATTTTTACTTTTTTTGTTTTTTTCTCGAAAATGGCTCCGACGATTTTTTTTCAACCTTGGTAAATGAACTACACATACAAAGAGCTACAACTTTTATTAGAAATATTTCTCTGGGGAAAATTCATTTAAGAGCACTTTTGATGGAAGGGTAGGGTTAGGTTTTGATCTAAAGTGCTACTTCAGTTTATTAGACAATTCTGCCATCTAAATAATGTTTATGAGAATTAAATATGTTGTTGAAATTCTGAGTTTGAAAAAAAAAGGCTAGCCGGAAGAGCGTTTACTTTACCACTTTACTAAATGACTTTTTCACTTTTTCGCGATTTTCTCAAAAATGGTTCCGATGATTTTCTTATATCTTTGTATATAAACTAAACATACAAAGATCTACAACTTTTATTTAAAATATTTCTCTGGGAAAATTCATTTAATGGCACTTTTGGGGGAGGGGTGAAGTTATGTTTTTCTCTATATGCTCTGTTGATTATACAATTCTATCATCCAAAAAAAATTCATTAGAAATAAATAGATGGCCAAAATTCCGAGTTTTAAGAAGATTAGTAAACCGGAAGTGCGCTTTTACTGAACAGTTTTTTTCAGTTTTCGACGAATTTCATTAAATTTGGTACAAACTATAAAATTTGTCTATCATAATTTTGAGAACTTTAGTAAGAGAAAGTTGTGTGAGTGTTTCACACTAGATTTGTTTTTCATAGTAAGCAAAATGAAATATTACATAAATGGCTTCTTAAAATTTCATAGGGTGATATCACTTAGGTATTCAAAGTGATGGATGGTACGAAAAAGTCTGTGAATTGAAGATTTTAAGACTTCAACGGGGAGTATATTTCTTTTTAAACGTTTATTACTCTAACTCCACCACAATGGCTTCATTTAAACTACTTGGCAATGAAGGAAAAACTGCAGTCACTTGGAAACTGAGACCTACGAATTGTAAATTGTTCTAACAGAATCTCGAAGTTAACCAAATGTTATGCCTCTTTTAATCCGTTGTTACTCAACCACAATTCTTCTCAAAAAATCTTTGAAGATGTCCTAAAAAACGGATCCTACTTTCATGAGATATAAAATATTTAATTAATCAGTGATAGCTGGTGGATAATAAGAGTGGAGGTCACAAGTCAGGAATAAATTAAAATTTAACTAAGTTCAACTTTAAAATTTCTGTTTAACTGTACATTAAGAGCCTAAATAAATATTGAAATATTCTGTAGAATCAAAATCCTTCGGGATTTCACCCAAGAAATTTCACAATATTCTTTCGCAAAAATACATACAAGGGAAACAATATAAGAATATTTTTAATGTTTGGTCCAAACTAAAAATTAATATAGTTTCCAGAGATATAACAAACAGCAGCTTGTTAAGAGCCTTCTTACTTGAGTAAAATAGATGAGCTCCTTACTGGATAAACTGCTGCAGTGCAGCATTTCTTTTCTTCTGTAAATAATATTATTATTTAAGTTATGCCAACCTTTCCCCTTCATACTAGTCATGCCTTCAGGTTATGATACTTCATACAAGATTTACACTCAATTTTTTTTTTTTTAACCGCCAGCTGTCTCCCGTAAATTTATTTATATTTCAAGATAAATATTTATTAATTTGTAAAGTTCAAGATTCCAACTATATTTGATGATCATTTGGAATTTAGGAATTAATTTGTAACTCCTCTTATTATTGTAAGAGGAAATATTATCGTATTGTCAAATTTGTGAAAGTTTTCATCCGAAATATATATTTTGGGTTCTCATACGAAACAAAAAATAGGACTATGGAGAGTACCAAAACCTATGCTATCCAAAGTCCCACCACATACCTACCGCTCAAAAAAACAACAAACCGGGTGTAGAACAAAATTCCAAACCCAGGTCTAATCCATCTAAGATTCGCAAATCAGACCATAACCTTAAAGGGAAATAACGCCTAAATTCTTCCACAGACGAAGAACCTGAACCTAATTTCCTCACAACCCCAGCTATCTGTCATAAGATGGATGGGTGTTTCTTCCTCTGTATCACAGAGACTCTATGAAAAGGGGTTTGGCATGAGCACCATTACGTAGAGGTGTCTGTCTCCTTAAACCACAATGCCCAATAAGGATTCCCTGAAAGACACAGTAACATTTCACTGACAGCCTTGTCCGTACCACCAATGAGCATCTTAGATTGCCGGACAACCCACTCAGCTCTTCCATAGAAATGAATGTTGTGAAACTATCCATGATTAAGAAGCTTGACAGACATTACCTAAAGACGCACTAAACAACCAAGCTCGGGACCAATGAAAGGTTGAGTGCCACCTAAAAAACTGTATGCTATTTCAGCATACAATTCTGTCATGCTAAATGAATAGTTTATGTGAGAACAAAATAAACGCAAATATGAGCTTTAAGCAAAAATATCAACATTTCCATACTAACTATACACATACCTATGTTGAATATGTGTTTGGGTACTCAATGCTGGATAACATCAGAGATTTTATCTGTCTTAGCGTGCATCATTTTGGTTGGTCTTCACCGGCTTAGAGTTCGTTTAGAAAGAAGTGAATTCAAATTTAAGTTTCTGATGTATGTATGTACATCACTAGTTGATTCAGTTTCTCCCTCTCTCTCTGTGTGAGTGAGCAAACGAAATAACTGAAAAACCAAAATTGCAGTGTTGCTCATATTTGAAATTCTTGAATGCCAAATTTGAAGAAAATCTATTAACCAGAATCTGTGCAACTGTACAGAGAATAGATTTAAGTTTTTTAGGGGTTTTCTCGAAAACTGTTATAATGATTTTCAATAAACTAGCCAGTGCTAACTAGACACACATATAAACATACCTTGTTTTGGAACATTACTCTCGGGTAAATTTTATTTTTAGGAGATCTGAGGAATCTCTGACAATTAGATTTCAGTTGTTACTAGGAGTTTGTACAATATCGTTGGCAGTGTCTTCTTAATGACAATGTAATCAGGTCCCCTGAGTCAAAAAAAAGTGGTTCTTAGCAAATGGTCTGTGTGTGTGTGTGTGCGTGTGTGTGTGTATGCATTGTGAACAGCATAGATCAAAAACGAAAAACTTAGAAAGTTGAAACTTGATATTCCATTTACGTATCGCCATGGGATGTGACAGTACGTTATCTGTCAAAATTCCTCAACCGGAAATACCACTTTACTAGTTCGTTTTTTACTTTTTTGCGATTTACTACAAAGATGGCTCCGACGATTTTCTTCAAAGTTTGTATATCAACTACACTCACAAAGAGCCACAACTTTTATTTGAAACATTTCCCCGGGAAAATTCATTTAAGGGCACACTTGGGGGGAGGGAAGTTTTTTCTCTAAAGTGCTATTTCAGCATACAATTCTATCATCTAAATAATATTAATTAGAATTAAATGCGTTGTTGAAATTCCAAGTTTGAAAAAAATGGACGACCAGAAGTGCGTTTTTACTGAAATGTATTTTTCAGTGTTCTGGTGTTTTCTCAAAAATGGCGCCAACGATTTTCTTTAAATTAGGAATGTGAACTACACATATAGAGAGCTACAACTTTTATTTGTAACATTTCTCCAGGTGAAGTAATTTAAGGCGGCTTTTGGGGGGAGGGTTGGTGTTATGTTTTTCTCTAAAGTGCTTTCATAGTTGATTATACAATTCTACCATCCAAATAAAATTAATTAGAAATAAATAGATGGCCAAAATTTCGAGTTTCAAGAAAATCAGTAAACCGGAAGTGCGCTTTTACTGAACATTTTTTTTAGTTTTTGACGAACTCCAACGAAATTCATGGAATTTGGTACACAAACTCTAAAATTTCTCAATTACAATTTTGCAAAAGTGGAGTGAGAGAAAATTGTGTGAGTGTTTCACACCAGATTTTTTTATAGCCGCATATAGTTTCAGTTCCCCATAAAAAGTTTTTATTATTGACTTGAACGGGAAATGAGGCGGAAACACTTTTGTACTTCTAAAGACGAATAGTTCCAATTATAGATAATTGAATGATAATATTAGCTGGCTCAAAAAATAAAGTAACCGATCTGTCATTTATAATAGTAACAACATAACAACAAAGCAATAAGAAGCGGTGAAGTGGTTAACTAACAAAATTGTAATAAATCAGTACAGAAATAAAAGGAGTACGAGATGCAGAACCAGAGGAGTTATGCGAGCAGTAGGTTTTGTAGAGGAGAGTAATGTTAAGTGGGTATTACAGTGTTGGAATATAGCAGGGCATGATGATGATGATGATGATGCGGGCCGACATGATGCTGGTGCTTCCCTATAATATTATTTACCCATACACACTCACAGACACACCACTCCATCACTTTATATTATTAATGTAATATACATTATTAAGAATGTTACAAATAACATACAATAATTTACTAAAATCTCTCGTACTATTTACATTTAATATTGTAATCTTACTATTTTTAACACTAAATATAAATTAATAGTAAATTTTTACTATTTCTTATTGCTGGAAAAGAGGAAGTATTGCGATCGTGTCAAAGTTTCGAAATTGAGTTTTCACCGGAAATACATATTTTGAGGTCCCTTGGATACGAAAAAATATTTTGAAAAGAATGGTCTGCGTGTGTGTTTTGTGTTAACAAAATATTTCAAAATTGCAGGAAGCTCAACTTGCTGTTGTCCGTTTTGGTAGCTGTTTCTCGGGGAAGAAGAGAACTGCTTGGGATAAGATAAGTTAGACTTACTATATATATATTGTGTGAAAATACAGGCATTGCAAGGACTTTACTGTGTATAGTTTGGAGTGAGTAGTGAGTGACGGTGTGAGAACGATGGCCGTTGAACGTTGATGGTTGTTCGAATGACGTTTGAATGAGAGGGAATTGGTGGTCAGGCACCCTATTTAAGTAAACGAAAGGCTGGAATAGACCCCTACTCTCTTTAACTTATTCTTTCAATGCCCAAATATGCTTCTTAGATTGTCCCATCTGGGAAACATGTCAATCCATTATAGCACTATTACTGCATCTGACAAGATGTCAAAAAATCTATCAACCTTCAATGAATTTTTAATTTTTTTATTTATCGCAATTTCTTGAAAACGGCTCAAACAATTTTCTTCAAATATCGTGTACATACATAAATATTTTATTACTTATGTATATTGGAAGCGATTATATTTACGTAAGAACAAATGAGTAAAATTTAATGTTTAAACAAATTTGGCAATTGTATTAATTAGCAGTTAGAGAAATTCCGTGAGTTTTCAGACCAGATTTGTTATTTCTTCTCTTCCAGCAAAACTTAATAACAAGTGACTACCGGAAGCATTTTATAGTTTTGCCAATTTTCTTCCGATTTCTTATCCGTCGACACACACATATGCTTATCACTTTTATTTGAAATATTTTTTCTATTGAGCATTGATTTTTATTCGAGGTTCTAGAACTAAAACTAACATAGTTTTCATTTAAAGTACCACTTTAATAGAATATACGGTTCTGCTATAAATATAATACTAAATTGCATTAGAGGCATAGCTGAAATTCCAAATTTGAAGAAAATCGAGTAAACCAAAATGTACACACTTCACAAAATTGGTTTTCGATGTTTTTGGAAACTTTTCGAAAATGAGTACAACCATTTTTACACGTTTGCCTCATACATCGTTTTTAGTTTAAGTTCTACCAGTTAAACTACTAATATTGAATGAAACCAGGCCAGTATACTCACTCACTTTTGGTTTGAAAATTCTGGGTTTGATTCCTATGAGTAGCAAAGTCGATGTTTTGACACACCATCGTGAGAAAAAGTGGGAAACTACAGTTGATAGCGCACCTAAGTAGCGTAGGTCTGAACTAAACGTCGAGGAAACCGCGGCGTCCTTATCCCATAAAAATCACCGTCTGGCGAGCCTTGGTCCTGAATGGGCAGTTGTTCTGTAGGTTTTTTTTTAATTAATATTATAATTTTGAAATATATTTGTCAATCGCTAGTATTGAAAATAAATATTTTTTTCCCCAAATTAGTGTTGATAAGAGAAAGATAATAAACTGAACAAATTGAGAATATTTTCAGTTGGCAATATTGATTAAACCCAATATATTTAAAAATAAAAGAATATTTTTTTTTTATTTATCCATTTTTCACTGGATTGCAGTACTCTTCAGATATTCTAGGATGATGTAATAGGCAGATTTGTGGTAGGTATACACTGTAGTAGTATTAGTAGTTTAAAATCTATATACATTCGGTATTTATATTTATATATTTGTTTACAACATACAGACTGTGTACACTTGTAGGTAGTTTGATTTTGTACAAAATGATGTGTAGTTGTTGGACAGTTAGAGAGAGAGAGAGACAGAAGTGCATACAGAAAACAAAACTCCATGTCGTCAGCAGTACACAAGTATTGATGAGTGTACATTGAACACCGTCCGAAAGGGTGTATATGACATGCACTTGTCACACACATGTAAATAAATATGACAAAACATACCTGCGCTGACCCTTCCTCTTCTTTCACTCTTAACACCACTTAAATAACTCTTCCTGGATCTAAAAAATTAAATAAATAAAACTTTAGCTATAACCGTAACAAAATATTGGAGTTTGTAAATAAATGGAAATTTTGTTAAAACATATAATGTCTCTTTTATTTGTCAATATTTTAACTTGCAGCTTGGGTTTTTGATTGTGGCTTTCAGTATATAAATGAAATGCAAAATCAGTATCATAGTGGAGTAAAATTTGAGATTAGGGCATTAAGTATTTTAAAGAAAGCATTGGATGCGCGCCAAAGATTACTCCTTTCTGCTGCAACCTGAACAGTCTCCCATAAGGAAGTTTTGGCACTTCAGAGATTCTTAGGTCCCCATTTATACAGTCTTCCTTGCAGATTCTAAATATAAACACTGATACCATGGAAGTCACAATAGATCTTTTAGTTAACACTGAATTTGACTTCTGATTTTGTCTCCCTCTACACATCCAACATCAACACTTGTGCCATCCCTAAATTCTGAATATGGTCTTTTTTTTTACTTTCTCTTACTCCTAATATTGCGTTCGAGTCAAATCTTCGAAATTGAGTTTTAACTATAAATACATTTATAGTTAAAACTCAAAGAGGTCCCTAAGTGTTTGTGTAAACAAAATCAATTCAATGCCAAAACAATTCGCAGGATGCTCAAACTAACCGTTTCTTCTCTATTCTCTGAAGTACACTACTCTTTATTTCCAACTTTTCTCTCATTTCTTGGTTAAGTCTTCTTTCTTTTCGCGATACTCTGACAGTTCTTCTGCAGTAATGTATTTCTGTGGATAGTAATTTCTTCCTTAGATCGACTCCGTAAAGCAATACGCTTTCTAATATGGCCGAATAAATATTCCTTTTTGTGCAGCCTATGTTTCAGCTCCATAGGGCCGAGTTTAGCATTCCAATCATCTTCCTGGCCATACCTATTCTTCTTTTTATTTCTTTCTCGGAACTTCCATTCTTCTCGATGATTGACTCGAGGTAGTTGGAAGTTGTCCATCTTCTTTATGAAATTACCATCGATGACGAATGCTTATTCCTGATATACGCTCATGTACTCCGTCTTTTTGAAATTCATTTTTAGTCCCCAGCTTGAGTATTCTTCTAACAGCTTCCTTACCATATAGTCGGCATCCTCCAGGTCCTGTGCTACCACTACCTGGTCGTCGGCGAATAACAGGTTGTTAATGTAGTTTTGTCCCATCTTGATGCCCATTTGCTTGCCCTTTTTATTCCATCGTGATAAGGTTGCTTCCAAGAATATTTTGAAAAGCGTGGAGGACATACAACATCCTTGTAGGAAGGTCTTTGATGATCCGATTTACAGAATATTTTTTGGGGGAATCTTCATGAAGACGACTATAACGATTTTCTTTAAACTTGGAATACTAACTGCACAGATACAAACCTATCATTTTTAATTGTAACATTTTTCTGAGAAGTTTGGTTTTAGGGGTCCTGAAGAAGCTGAAGCGTCAAAATCCAAATGTATATCTTCAATATTATTGGCTTTTCTTAAATGTAATAATTCTCTATCTGCTTCAGTCAAAAGTTTTTGTGCATTAAACAATGTCAGGCTTCCAGACTGGACAGCTTCACAGCATTCATCCTTATGGATGAGCTAAGTTGGTTTTCGGTAGTCCAAAATGCTCATCGGGGGTCCGGACAACGCCATTAATGAGACGTTGCTGTGTTTTTCACGGAGCTCTCTCAGGCATCTGATTGGACATTGTGGTTTAAGGAAACATCTCTACATATTGGGGCTCATATCGGATCCATTTTGTAGAGTCCGTGAGACAGAGGAGGAAACACCCATCCATCTTATGACTGATTACCTAGATTGTGAGGAAATCAGTTTCAGGATCTTTGGTCGGAATAGGATGTCTGTGGAAGAGCTTAGGCTATTTCCGCTTAAGGTTATTGTCCGATTTATTCGGACTGCGGTGAATCTTAGATGGATTAGATCCGGGTCTGGATTTTTGTTCTAGACCCGGTTTTAGTTGTTTTTCTTGGAGTAGCTATCTGGGCCCAGTAAGGCTTTGGATATCGTAGAGTTTGGTCCCTCCCCACAGACAGATAATAATAATATTAATAATGCTGATTTTTGATGTCAGATAATAAAAAATTCTATTTGTTGGTTTTGCCTATATTATTTATATCAGTGTTTAATTTGAATAATCCTTTTTTCAGTGATGTACTCAAACATCTTTACCCCTCGTTTTCTATTATCAGCTACCAAAATGTCCACACAAAAAAAAATTGTGATTCGCGAGCTTCCGAGACATTATTGGAAACAAGGTACAAGCATAAAAGACGGCATAAAAGTCGAAGAATTTTGTGCAGTGAAAGAAGAAGATGGTGCACCGAAATATGGCCGCGTTTCGGTCTCAAAAGTGAGGGTGGGACGTTTAATGGATATGGGGAAAAGTGGAGCCTATAGAAGTTCGTCCTTTGGTTATCAATGATGAGGAATTGTTCGAACATATGATGCAGGATCCGTATGCGACCATTCAAGTATTATTTACCCACCAAAATAGGGGCTTCAAGCGCCATGATGTGCCGTCATTTCAGAAAACCAAGATCAAATCCTTATGAATTGTCAAGAGCCAAGACAAACAGCGTATAGATATGTGCAAAAATTTGCTCCATAATCCAAAAGGTAGCCAGTTTTGAAAAAATAATTGATGACGTAATGAAAAGTAGATATTTTTGAAACATTCTAACAAGCGTAAACATTGGGTATCAAAGACCATATAGCTCAACCAAAGATTTGCCAAAATCGTTTAGAGAAAAAAGTCATGCTTTGCATTTAGAGGAACTTTGAAATTTATTTGCATTTTGAGATTGCTTCAGACAGCAAAGCTGTTGACTCGAAACTTTATACTGGATAATTAGAGTTTACGAAGTTATTAAAGCAACTAAGTCCTATAAATCAACCGAAATAAAGCTATTGTGCAACATGACGGCGGTTCCGCCCATCGTTCGTTTTTGACCCAGGTAAAATAACAGAGCTGGAGAGAGTAAGTGATTTGCCTCACCTATAGCACCGATGTTACACCATTTGACTACGTTCTTCTCCGGTCTATGGCTCATTTTCTCAAAGAACGGCACTTTGAAAATTATGAAGCAGTGCGTTTAGAATGCGATGATTGTATTGCCTCAGAAGCAAAGGAGTTACCAAATTGAAATGTTTGTGAAAGGAGGATAAAGGGTGGTAGAATTTGAAGAAGGATCTTTTACTTTGAAAACTAAGGTTCAAGTAAGCATTTTTATATTTACTTTTTTAAAAATAACTTTCCAATTTTCCAATGAAAGGTATGCGTAATTCGATAGCTGATTGGCCAAAGAAATTTAAAACGTGAGAGAATACGGAGAGAATTTTCTTGAAGATGTTATTTGTTCGTTTTTCCGAATAAAATTTTGGTTTCATTTCAAATTAAATAGGTATGTGTTACTAAAATTTCTATTTCAAAAAAGTCGGTTGACGAAGGCACAGGAAGTGCTACTTTCCCAAAAGGTTTTATGTATTCCGCACTTTTCTCGGCATTAGCGGGTTTATTTAAATGAAAAATTAATTGATTTTGGGTTTATAATCACTCGAAGAAATAAAATCGGGGATGATGTATCCTGATATGAAATATAGTTTTTATAAACTAACCTTGAAGGTCTGTTATCTATTTAGCAAATAGTTAGTTATTTAGTATAGTTATCAACAAATAGTTAATAACAACGTTCCTGTTAGAGAATTAGGACTGAAAATAAGGCTGAATCTTTAATTATTCAGCATGTTTTACCTTCAATAGAATAGTGACTAAATACTACAAGACTCCTTAAGGTTGTACTGGCAACTTTTATTACGGGCGATTAAACATTTTAATCATTAAAATTTAACTCTTTATCTCCGGCAAGTGCGCAACTGATGATTAAATAGTTGTAAAACTGGTAGTACTTTTATAGTCAGTGCAAAATGGATTTCATAGAAGCTGTGTGTATGTTTGTGCCACGTCATCGAGTGCAAACAAAGAAAGGAAAGAAACATACATTTGGGGCCATCCAACGTTTTGGAAGCTTCTTGAGAGCTTTTATAAACAATTTTTACTTTTTCTAAAACTGATATTGTAGGAAGTATTGCGATCGTGCCAGATTTTCGAAATTGAGTTTCACCGGAAGTATTAGTTTGAGATTATACGAAAACAATGTTTTTAGGGAAAGGCCTGTACGGAATATCTCAAAATCCAAAAGTCACCGGAAGCTAAAACATGTTATTCCATTTAGGCAGTACTACCGCATCAGACACGAAGAATTCGGATAAAATCCATCAACTGAAAATGCAATATGACTGAATGTTCTTTTCAGTTGTTTGTGATTTCCTCAAAAGCGGCTCAACGATTTGCTTTAAAGTTGTTACATCAACCACGCACATAATGAGCTACAACTTTAATTTTTAAATATTTCTCCGGAAACATTCATTTAAGCGGACTTTTGGGGGAGCGATGGGGTTATGTTTCGCTCTAAAGTGCTATCTTAATTATTACACATCTTAGTTTTAACATCTGAATAATATTAATTAGAATTAAATATGTTGTCGAAATTCCGAGTTTAAAGAAAATTGTATGACGGGAAGTGCGTTTTTGCTGAACAGTTTTTCAGTTTTCGCAATTTTTTTCCATTAAAACAACGACAGATTTCATTAAATTTGCTATACTAACTGTGTATATAGAGATCTATCACTTTTGCTTGAAACTTTGGAAATTGTAAGTTCCTCCAAGTCTATAATACGGCAAGCAACTAAATATTTAATAAAAATTAGAAAATTGAAAAATTGTTTTTTTTTTTAGAACTACAAGAATTGCTTTAAGAGAAAGATGTATGAGTGTTTCACACCAGATTTTTTTTTTTTTTTATAGAAAGGAAAAAGTTTTTATCTCAAAGGAAGCATCATTTCTACTTTCTCTAATTGCTATCGTGTTCTCTAAATTTTCGAAATGCAGTTACCACCGGAAATACATGTTTTGATGTCTCCTCGGGGGAGTACCAAAACAATGTTTTCAGCGAATGGTCTGTATGTGTGGATGAACAAAAATATTTCAAAATCAAAAAATCGTAAACTTTGTATTCCGTTTAGCCACTAACATCGCATCTTACACGAAGGTTTTGGGCATGAACGGAAGTCTCGTGTGAGTATTTCACATCAGATTTTTTACTTTCCCTTACACCTAGTAAGAGGAAGTATTGTAATCGTGTCAAATTGTACGATATCGAGTTTTCACCAGAAATATCCGTTTTGAAGTCCCTTCAGTCCAAAAAAGTGGTTTTTAGAAAATGGTCTGTGTGAGGGGAGGGGTTGAACAGCATAGCTCAAAAACGAAAAACCGTAGAAAGTTCAAACTTGATATTCCGTTTAGGTATCACCATGGGAGCTGACAGTAGGTTATCTGTCAAAATTCCTCAGCCGGAAGTACCACTTTCTTTTGTTTTGTTGTTGTTTTTACTATTTTGCGATTTTCTTCAAAGTTGTTATATCAACTACACATACTAACAGCTACAACTTTTATTTGAAACATTTCTCCGGGAAAATTCATTTATGGGGGTAACTTTTGGGCGACTTTTGTGGGGTTACTGTTTCTTTCTAAAGTGCTATTTCAGTTTATTATACAATTCTATCATCTAAATAATGTTAATTAGAATTAAATATGTTGTTGAAATTCCGAGTTTGAAGAAAATCGGATGACCGGAAGTGCGTTTACATTACAACTTAACTAAACGATTTTTTGTTCACTCTTTCGCGATTTTCTCAAAAATAGCTCCAACGATTTTCTTCAAAGTTGTTATATCAACTACACCTACGAAGAGCTACAACTTTTATTTGAAACATTTCTCCGGGAAAATTTATTTATGGGGGTACTTTTGGGCGACTTTTGTGGGGTTACTGTTTCTTTCTAAAGTGCTATTTCAGTTTATTATACAATTCTAACGTCTAAATAATGTTAATTACAATTAAATATGTTGTTGAAATTCCGAGTTTGAAGAAAATCGGATGACCCGAAGTGCGTTTACATTACAACTTAACTAAACGATTTTGTTTTCACTCTTTCGCGATTTTCTCAAAAATGGCTCCGACGATTTTCTTGAGACTTCCGGTATAAACTACACATACAAAGATGTGCAACTTTTGTTTAAAACTTTACTCTGGATAAATTCATTTAATGGCAGTTTTAGTGGAGGGGTAGGGTTATGTTTTTCTATATAGTGCTATCATAGTTAATTATACAGTTCTAACATCCGAACAAAATTAATTAGAAATAAATAGATAGCCAAAATTCTGAATTTCGGGAAAATTAGTAAATCGTAGTGCGCTTTTACTGAACTGTTTTGTTTTCAGTTTTCGAAGAATTTCATTAAATGTGGTTACACTAACTATAAAATTTGTCAGTTCTTATAATTTTGAGAACTGGAGTAAGAAAAAGTTGTGTCAGTGTTTCATACCAGACTTTTTTTTTATTTATAGACAGTCCAAATGTTTTGGTTACTTACATAATCGAGTTTCAACTGCAAGTATAATTGTAACGTGAACTTAACACATTTTGATAATGATTAAGTAAACAATAAAAAAAATGTTGATTTATAATAAGTAATTTAATAATATTGAGTAAATGTTTTTTGCCTTATTAAAATTGTAAGCATTAACTAGTCAATATATAATTTAAAAAATTAAAAAAAATAAAGCCTGAAGAACTAAACAAAAGATAAACACAATTAACGGAAGAGAACGTTTACACAGGGAGGAAGTTAAAAGAAAGGTAACTTATATATTTATAAAAAGTATTATTTTGTTTTCAATTTCTCGTGTGGGAGATAGAATACTAATGGTGTATTTGGTTACCATTGGCTTCTTAGAATACCACCAGGTGTCACACATATCTTTCTCTATTTATTTCCCCTCCATAACTAGTATATACTGTCATAGTTATCTGGTATTCCATTCCATTATTACTGTATATTAGCTTCATAATATGCTAAACTTATGTTTGTTAACAGTTCTTCTCTTTCTCACTGTCTCTCTCTATATGTATACAACTGTATTTATATCAAGACATGACCATCCAGTCATGTTACGCCCCTCATATCCGGGCCTATAACTAGTCCTCTTTATTTTATCAACTTAACCACAGTTACAGAAAGAAAACTGTAGCATTGAAAACTCTTTCATAAATTTTGTATTCATAAATATAATTTAAATTTATAAACATTGCAGATTGTAAATCTTATAAATAAACAAAACAAAAAAATGTATAGAAAATTTATATTCAATAAATTACTCGTATGTGGATTTTCATACAAGGAAGGTCTAACCTTCAAAATTCATTTTCAAGAGGAATATCTTGTCTTAAACCTGTTTTCATCTTAAAGGAGTCTGAAAAGCTTCTGAATTTGCTTTGCAAACTATCATCGACTCCTAAGGGGATTATAGCAAATTAATTTGTTCAACATCATATTTATTTATCTATACTAGGTATCTTCAATACATTCAGCTCGTATTTTATCATTTATTGTCAGTAACTATTTCACAGCAGCCCACAGCTGACTATCTTTCGCTTTATTATAAATAAATAAATAAAATAGGATATTATGGGTAATTAATTATCAAGTAAATCTCTTTCAAAAAAACGTAGTTAAAGTTACACCGCCCCATTTGTTGGATGTTTCCATTTTTAAAGGAAACAATATGCCCCTTTAAAGACCGAAACATGTGTTTTCCCACTCCGGTACCAACACCCCTCTTAACCTAGTTAGGTCCTAACAAAAAACATTTTTAAAATCCAGTGTATCAACTAAATTTGCTCTGTGCGTTTGACCAAAAACATCCTGATGATGGGCGAACGCCCGAAACGGTTGATGACCACAAAAAGAAGCAGGCTATCACGGAAAATATCCCTGATTATAGCAAATCCCATTGGGACCCTATAAGAGATAGCAAATGAAATGATAATTTTTGTCTCCAGTCTCTTTGAATTATAAATTGACTTTAAAAATACCCAAAACTTCTTTCAATAAAATTTGATTTAATACATACTGCCATTGGCCATTTCATTGGTTATGTCAACGCTTGGATTTCATACTTAATTTATTGACTTAGAACGACCACCTTGAAGACATATCCATTCTCTTCAACTGCAGAAGTGAAAGATCCAAAAGTTCTTGGGAAGAAGACCTTATGGAATGTTATAATACTTTATGGGCGAAATGAAGAAACCGTGTTTAGTGCTTGAGTAGTAAGAGCATTATGAATAATTACAGAGAAGGAGTCAAAGAACTGAAAATCAAGAATATCTATAAGCGAATAATAATACAATCAGAATCACAAGTTGGCATCCCTGTCACCAAATTAAAACAGCTGCTTGATTCCATTTCACATAATCACTATTATTCATTCTTCTGTGGCAAATTCTCAAGAAATTTGCGCTTTAGAAGAACAGTGTTTATTGATACGATTTTTCTTATCTGAAATTGACTACTGCCTAAGCAGTACAGTATAAGTTATATGAATCGTGCGAACTTCTATTAGGCTGGGGGAAGTGCTGCCACATCCACCTTACAGCCCGGATCTCGCACCTCGAAGTGATTATGTGGCGTCAATGAAGAAGTGAAAACACATGTGCAAAACTGGCTAATACTTCGAAACGAAAGAATTTTTACCGCTAACTTAAAAAAATTAGTAGAAAAAAGGAATAAAAGTATGAACATATGTGGAGACAAAGTTGAAAAGCAGGTAAATTATCTTAAATTTAACCATTTGTCTCTTTACTTATTGAATAGTTCTCATAGTATTCTTCTTTCGTATAATTTTTCATCTTCCTAAGTGCTCTGTATCTTTTGAAGTGCAATAACATAATCAAGTGATCTGCTCATTTGTGTCTGTAAATATGTTTCCGACATCAAAAAACAACATCATAAACGGAATAAAATTGAGCATTTGCTTAGCGCTGCTGAAAAAATTAAGCGAATGAACTTAAGAGGTTAGAACAAGGAGCATAAGCCAATAAGGTTCATATTCGTTAAATGCTTGTGGAATAAAAATGTTCATACTCATAGTAAGTTGTGTTGCCCTCAAAGACACGAGACTTAATTGCTGTCTCAAGTAGAGTTATTAAATAAGCGCTTAGATTAGAGACTAATTTAGCTGACATTAGACGGCTGAATTCAGACTTTTGGTTAAGCTGTAAATAAATCCGTGTGAAAAGTTTTCTATAAATAAAAATTTAAATAAATGAATAGAAAGTTCACTTGTTTACAGCAATTCGGCTGCAGACTTGGCCATAGTGGCCATAGAGTTCAGTTAAATTATAATATTTACAAATTTATGCACACTTATGTTTGGCATTGTCACTTTTCACACAGTAGTTTCCTTTCATCACTACCTTCAGCCGATCAAAATCACTCGATTCTAAAATACTATTCCGCAAATTTTCTTAAATTCATGTTCTTAACTGTAGACAGGTTTTCTCGTAATCTTTTCTGTTTCATCTCTTCGTCCATCGTTGGTTATCATTACTTTGACGCGCGTGGTTTCATTTTCTTTCTGTTAATTTTTTTCCTAAATATAAATAGGATTTTTCTTTTTTCCACTCTTTTCGCTTGGTATCTCTTAATGATAAACCCATAATCAGTCGACTTGTTGAACTTACTACCGTTTCTCATTTTATAATTCATTTTGTCAGTGAATTACCAAGCTTCTACGCTATATGCTACTAAACCGACAGTATGAATTGAATATCTTGATCATATTCTTCTGGCTATCTCTTCATTTTAGTTGCTATATCCTTTTCTTTTATTTTATTTTAATTTAAAAATCCTTAAGGTGATAATATAAATTTATTTAACAAATATTTACAATAAGAGAATAGATGTGTGAAAAATCTCAATCATACAATACATTAAAACAAAAATTAAGTTCAGCCTTTAAAGATTTAATAAAAATAAATTAAAGAAGTACACAATAAAAAGGAGTTGACATTTCCAATTGAATTGTTTAATACCTGCGATAGATGGATATTATGATTTTTTATATTATCTTCTGGCCTAAGTACATAAAGTTCTCTACTATTTCTATATATTTTTTTTTTCATCAATTATTAAACATCCAATCAAAACTAATATAAATAACTTTGGTTGTTTTTAATGATTTATCCATTTTTTTTTCTTTCTTTCTGTGAACAGTTCCTTAATCATCCTCTTATTTTATTCAAATCTTTCCCTTATTAAAATAACATCGTCTGCAAATTTTATTTTATTAAGCCATTCTCCGTGCTAAATTCTAAATTTATGTGGTAAATTAATTTAAATAATTCTATAAACACTTTAATCATTAATCTTAATGTGTATAAAAATGTTTTATTCCCTTAAACCTTTATCTTTATATTAAACAATTTATATTACTTTTTTAATAGTTTTAATAGAAGATACTTTCAACAGTATTAACACCCTAATGCTATCTAGTGGTTGTTTTTATGAACTAAATCGAGCTTAACTTTCAAGCAACGCATGGTATGTTTCCAAGAAATTATATTAATTGTATTCTTATATAAAAGTATAAATAAACACCTCCCCTCCAAAAAAACTTTCTTTACTATTGTTTTCTATTAAGAAGAGTAATTAAAGATATATTTATGTTTCTGAATGAAAATTATATAAGAGCCTAGAAGGTCTTATAGAGGGAATGAAATATTGTTGCCATTCCAAACTTATACCATACAATACTACTAGGTATAATATATTGAAATACATCAACTGCATAAACTATTATTTATAAAAAAAATTTGAAAAATGTATTGCATTTATGAAAAAGTATTTAAACTTAAAAGTCAAATGCATAAGATAACGCTTTTAGAGCATATATGGTGTGCGTGTGCATGTGTGTGAAGTCCGATTTGAAAATATCACTTTGATGTTTGTTTATAATCAGTAAGCGTTAGATACATATGTATAGCTTTGAGTTAATGCTCCACGCACACACACTACACAAGCATTGTGCTTGTCCTCAGCTAGGAAGTAAATAATGGAGAGGGAGAAGAATAGTGACAGTATTACTTCATCAAAATGAATCTCCTAAAACATTACCTACATGATGTTGATGAAACCAAGTAAAGAGGGGAATGGAAAAAGGGATGAATAGGAAGATGAGGTAGGTTGATAAAGGGGCCAGACGAATCAATGATGCCAGACACAGACGTACAGTCTGTTCTCAAATAACTGTAGAACTCTAATATTCATTTTCCATTCATCAAAAAACTACATCCACTGTTATTGTATCCAATTTTGTAGGCACGCACACTGCACTGACTTTTTGTCATGAGTTGTCATCCAGTATTTTTATTATTCATCCTTTTTCTCATTGCCTCTTTATCAACAAAATTCTCATCCCTTTTATTTGGATAATTATTTCCTTTCCAATTAAATAATTCTGCATCTCCAATAAAAATAAAAGTTCATTTCTTATTCTAAACTTTTTTAAGTAAGAATGACATTTGATATATGAAAGTGATTTTTTTTTTTTAGATGCAATATTGATCAGAAAAAAAATAATATTTGTTTTTTCAAAAAAAGCAAATTTTTTTGGAAATATCTGACCGACCAGTCGGGTTGCACTCGGCCCAGTCTAATTTTAAATATCATTTCCTCAAAAATCTTTTTTTCCATATAGTTTTGTTGTAAAACATGAATCGTTTGCGTTTATTAAAAATCTTTTCAACACCGTTACAGATATATTTTTTCTTTATTTATTTGAAATTTAAAATTAACTAGTGCGTCAAAAGAAGGTGAGGAAGGAATTGCCAGTCAGTGATGATTTACTACCAATGAGGACATCGTAAGGCCTATGCCTCTTCAAAAAGCGAGTAAGTCATGAAAAAACAAAGAAGAGAATTGATGAATTCCTAATAACGTGAAGAATATCGCCGCCATCTTCATTTGATCATTTCTTCAAGAAAGATATTACTCAATGGTTACTTTACCTTTAGATGATCTTCTTTAGGGATTTTGTCGTCCCTGCGGATAATCCAGCTTAACGAAAGAATGACACTTCCACTGTCCCAACCATTTAACAATACACACAGAACCTGCAGAGGTAGTTTGTGCCAATATTTGGGTTTATATATTCATAGGTAGACATTTCCTCACCGCCATACATATGCACTGATACCACCTATGCATTTTATAGTCACTCCCTAGGTACATACATCTCACAGTTCATAGCTTTATAACAAGATGATATTTAGCCTTACTCATTATGAACATTTGCCTGTTCGGACTTTGAATATGTATCATCTCATTGTTTCTAGATCCAGCAATTTCGTAGAAACAGAAATTAAGCTATTCTAAAGAGATTCAAAATGGTTTCCTTACTTCAAGGAGATTATCAGGTGAATCCAAATCCCTTAAGGCAAAGATACTCCTACTGAATCTCCTTTCTGGTAATCAAAGTAATTTTGGGGTTACCAAACTTTTGATTTAGATAATTTTCAGGAATGACTTGTTATGCTATATTGGATTGCAATTTATTTTGAGATAGAGGAATCATTTGCTGATGATGGTTCTTCGAGGTTCCAGAATGAGATTTGTACTTTTCTGTTTTATTAGGAATGACCTAGGCAACAACTCTAATCCACGGGGTTCTTATCTTCTCGGATGGTTTTTCAGTTTTCACTTTTTCTCGAAAATTGCTACAGCAAATTTTGTTTAAATTTGGCTTACATACTACTCATATATCTATTAAAATTATTTTAAGAGGCTAAAGAGTAGGTCCTATGATGTTAGGCTGCCTTTAAAAGTAACTAGCAAAGGAACATTTCCAAAATAATACATTATGCGATTTCGACATATGCATAATATTAAAGACAAATTATTTGTTATAAAAATTTGTTAATTGGGATGTGAAAAATACAATATTAAAAAATTAGTGTTTATTTCACACAAATTTGTTTTTTCCGTGATGCTCACATTCTGTGTCTATTGAAATGGACAAGCAAAGCGAGTAAACCTTAGGGCTCGTTTTTATGCCCAATAATAAGTTCGCATTATTTTTATACTTTATTGCATGAATTGTTGAAATCCAGCTTATTTCAATTAGACCAGAATATCAAATATTTTTCATAGCCTCGCGGTTGAGACATTTTTAATTAATTTATTTATTTGTTTTATAGACTAACAAGATCTTAGGAAACCAAACTGCTACAAGATGATAGGTGGAGGAGTAATCAGAAGTGAAAGGAAAATTATAATGGACTTAGTAGGTAAGAAAAATCGATCGGTATCAACTAAACAATCGATCAAAGTATGTCATTTAAATTTTGCTCTCAACACTTAATCATTTTTTTGGTGATATGGGTACTGGAAGAATCTATCACAGCCTTAAGCATTAATGCCTTAAGTAAATTTTTCTGGTTATGTTCAATTTACAAAAGTTTAATAGATATTCATTTTAAAAATCATCATGTCATTTCAACTCTACCAGGATGGGAACCAACTATATTTGTTGGAGCACTCTTGCTGGCTAAATTTGATTACTACCAAAAATTGCTATTAAACTCCCAACATAAAATAGTTTTAAGATTTAAGCTTAACCCAGACACTCCCTAAAGTTAATTGAAGTAAAAATCTTATAATGTGCCTTAAAATCGGATACTTTAATAATGAGTGTAATTTATTTGAATGTGACATAATTGCTAAAACCATTGAACTGAAATAACACATTAGAGGAAAGCTTAAAGTTGCAGTTATACTCTGCAACGTGGTACTGGCCCACGAAAACATTTTCATCCCCCATCTTCATAAAAATGTTTCCAATAAAAGATATTAAGCAAATGCATTCAAGACCAAATACATGCGAACCTCAAGAGCCCAGTCGCATGGACAAATCCATTTGAGAGGTCACAGCTTCCCAACGTGCAGCGATTTTAAATATCTAGGGTCGCTCGTAACTAACAATTACGATATTAACGCAGAAATCAAGGCGAGAGTATCGGCAGGAAATAGATGCCTGTTCCCAGTTCAAGAGGTTCTGCGGTTCAAGGATTTTCCCGCGAGGCTAAAATAATTGCCTACAAAAATATTATCAGACCCATCGTCATTTATGCCAGCGAAACGTGGGTGCACAGTAAAGAGAACGAAAGGATCCTCGGGGTTTGGGAGAGAAAAGTATTTAGAAGAATATATGGCCCGAAGTGCGTGAATGGCGACTGGAACATAAGAAAAAGTGAAGAACTGAAGGACTTGTTTGGAGATCCGGATATAGTCGCCCAAATAAATAAAGAGAGGTTGAGATGGTTAGGACGTGTGGAAAGGATGCCTGTGGGGAGGTTACCTCGAAAATTATTAAATGCGAAATCAGGAGGCACAAGAATTCGAGGGCGCCCTCGACTTAGATGGAAGACCTCCGTCGGGTTGGAGTGAGAAGATGGCGCCTCAAGGCCGCAGACCAAAACAAATGGGGAAAACTTATTGAGGAGGTCCAGGTCATACTTTCAGGACTGTTGCACCGTATAGTAAGAAAGTAAGTAAATAAGCAAATGTATATCAGGGAGGTTACAAAGTTTATAAAGCAAATCATTTGGAATCATTTTTGAGAATATTTGCTAAAAAACTAAAAACTTTCACCTCTTAGTTTGATTGACTTTCGTGTCAGAACCTGTTATGGCAAGAACGGAGTATTAAGTTTAAGTTTCTTGCAACTTTTCTGTATTGTTTGGTTTTCGAATAATTACACATAACATACACACAACATGAAAGAGAGAGAGTTTTCGTGCCCAGGGGACCTCACAACATGTATTTCCTTTAAAAATTCAGTTTCGAAAGTTTTTCTTACACCATCAAGAAAATTTGTTTAAAATGGTCTAACTTTTAAACAAATCTTTTGTTTCCATGTTTCCACAAAGTGAAGAATTTCCCTTG
This sequence comes from Triatoma infestans, assembly GCA_011037195.1. Classification (NCBI taxonomy): domain Eukaryota; kingdom Metazoa; phylum Arthropoda; class Insecta; order Hemiptera; family Reduviidae; genus Triatoma; species Triatoma infestans. The sequence continues at coordinate 58,867 of JAAEAF010006700.1, forward strand.
CATACTCATGAATTTAGTACTACTACTATTTCTGCCTTTTTATTTTATTTTCCACTCGAATCCTTTCTTTTTATTTCGTTTGGAGAAAATCTTGGCTTTAAAAACAGACTTATTTTTTTATTATTGCGTTAAATTGTTGCTGTTTCTTTCAAGTTTAAAGCCTAATTTAAATTGTATACAAGTTTGGAATTCAAATAAAACTTAAAACTACTTTCCCGGTCTAACAGCGGGATGTAGGAAACTGTTGTGTTGAGGAATGCTGTTGAAATGACTGGCCACTTTTTTTATGTTGGTTTTAACTGTTTGGTCAATTTTCTTGCTGGGATAACCGCAAGCGTTGGGGTTTACTTTTAAGTATACCGCAATAACTGTTTTAAGAACATTGTTTGCAACTACCTCCACAATTAATATGTTCGTTAAATAGTTTCTATTTAAAGAAAAGAAAACTTTCTATTTACAACTCTTTAAGGCGTTATTACTTCCATATACTAAATAAACCTGAGAATTTTGAAGCTGTTATTTATTATTAATATACTTTAACTGCTTCCCAAGAAATAATAATAATTGTTTGTCACTATTCTAAAAAGTGCTCAAAATTAGGTAGTTCATTCCCCAAACTAACTATTATTTCTTCAGGGATCTTGTCGTGCATCCTAACCTAATAACATGAACAAGATTTACATTACTTACCCTTAGTTGCCCTTAACTTTCACAGCAGGTGAAATCGTACAACTTTTTCAGGGACATTTCAGCTCACTTAAATCATTTGCCCGAAAAAATTGTGTGAGATAGTACAAGTTTACAACATCTATCTTTTACAAATAAATCAAGTATATCTACTTTGTTGTGGTGGTTGGTTCCGCAGAGCTGGAAAGCATCAGAGACATTTTCCGTGGTAGCCTGCTTCATTTTGTGGTCATCGACCGGTTTCGGACGTTCGCCCATCTTCAGGATGCTTTTGTCAGACAGTGTGATAACACAGACTTGCACAGAGCAAATTCAGTTTATACACTCCAGAGTGAATTTCATCACTTTCTTGGATTTTCATCCCAGCGATACCGATTTCCTTTCTGCCATACTTGGTAAAGTAAATATTTAAAAATATCTAAAAATTTGCGATTCAAAGTACTAGCTTGCACTAATTGGCCTGTTTTTTTTCATCTGTTGAGCGTTCAGCTATACGAAGTCGCGACATTTCGTAATAATAATAATAAAAAGTTTTTCTTATCATTCTCAACTGATTTCTTAAGTTTTTTTTTCTATTTTCAGTAGGAAACCCTTATGTTTGTGCTGAACATCACGCAGAATAGCTGAGAAATACGAATGATGGAAATGGACGATTGCGAAGATGTTTAAACAAAGTCAGATGGAAGGGTCTCAGAAATACTGAAATCAGCAGAAAATGGATGAGGCAGAGATCGTCGGAGAGAAAATTGAGAGTTATGACTACCTTAGGAAAATAGCCAGGAATGCTAAGAAAATGGAATCCGAAAGATATAGTATTTATAGACCAGCAGGAAGGTGTCAGAGGACTACAAAATGGAGAATGGGAATTTTAGAGACAGTGTTTTGCACGACGGCAACTTAATACATGGCAGATGCCGGTAAGTAAGTGTATTTTCAGTAATTACATTTGTAACAGTCAACTAGCAAATAATATTATGTCAAAACCTAGGCATCTTATCTTTTTTTGACATTTTTTTTTTACCTTCCTATTATTTTCCTTAATATTTTACTATAATTATAATGATTCTCGACCGTTATATTATAATTGTAGGAGATATCAAGGAGCTGTCAATAAAAATACTTTTTTTTTTAAATTATCCGATGTTTCGGACAAAATTATCGTCTTCTTCAGGGATAAAAATAAAAGATGGTTAAAAGGGATTACTCTAATTTCCATGGTAAGAACACACTAAACAAAACTTGAAAAAAAGAGTTACTAATGTACTGAACTACATCATCTCAAAAGATTCCATCATTTGGGTTGATGTAGTTCAGTACATAAGTAACTCTTTCTTTTAACTTTTGTTTAGTTTTTTGTTTAATATGTTTTTACCATGGAAATTATGTGTAACCCCTTTTAACCGTTTTTTTATTTTTATCCCTGAAGAAGACAACAAATTTGTCGAAACACCTGATGATTTTAAAAATTTGTGTTTTTATTGACCGTTCCTCGTGATCTCTTGCAATTATATCTTACTTTGATCATCTAAGGGAGAGGATACATTAGCTACTTCTTCAGGGATCTTAGCGTCTGGGTTTTAGGCTAGCCCTTCAAGACGAATAACATTTTAGGTTGGAATATCCTCAAGGATGCCAAGAGCCCCTTGAAGAAGTGACCAATACAAGTACGCCTTATAGAGTCGTAAGATAATTACAGATTGGCTGTAATTATAATATGTAGTTGGGGACTTTTGTAAAATCTGGGTGTGAAACACTCACATGACTTTCTCTTAAGCAATTGCTATAATTGATGGATTTTCTTCAAATTTAGAATTTTTACTCAACTATTTGACCCTATTTGTTGTGGTGGTTGGTTCCGCAGAGCTGGAAAGCATCAGAGACATTTTCCGTGGTAGCCTGCTTCATTTTTTTGGTCATCGACCGGTTTCGGCGTCGCAAGGCCATCGTCACGGGATGCGTTTTTTAGACATGTGGACAACACAGACTCGTTAGAGTAACTAGCTTCACACTAACTGAGGTGTATTTTTAAAATACTAAACTCTTAAACTAGGTAAAGGGATGTGGCCAAATGGGTGGGAAAACACGTGTTTGGGTTGTTAAAAGGGCAAATTCTTTTCTTACAGTGGACACAACACGTGGGGGTCTAATCTTTAAACTCTGTTGTTGGAGGGAGACTTACTTCACAATTAACTAATCAAAATATAAAGAATATAAGATACACAAAATAAATTTAAATAAAATTAAACAACGATTAAACTAACATTTAAAATATTCATTCATTCGTTTAAAATTGAACGATTTTTTATATAATTAAGTTTTTCCAGTTCCAAAGAATTAAGAAATTCCAGTCATTCTTTCACTTTTTCACGCAACCCTCACATCCTCGCAAGCATGTATACCTAATTATGTTTTTTTATATAATTAAGTTTTTTTTATGCATCCCACAAACCATATCACATCATCACTCACATATATCATCCAAATACGCACTTATCTAAACTAGTAAATTTAAATAAACTAGATAAACTAGTAAATTTAATTTATATATACATAGTAGATTTAAAACTAAACCTAAACTTAAAATCTATTTAAGAACTATTTGTTGCGTGTGTAATTGTGTTTCTGTTGCTATTGTGGGAAGAGTGTTCTGAATAATGGGTCACTAGCGAATTTTGTCTGTTCATTTATTAAGTTTTGTGTTTTGCGTTTGGATTCGTTTGTGTTGTAGTGTCGGATGCGATGGATATATTTAATATCAAGTTTGATAATAAATACACACAATTGAGGAACACAAAACATGTATTTAGGTAGAAATTCAATTTCAAAAATTTATTAGAATCACAATACTCCTCTAATAAGAAAAAGAAAAAAAAAAGGAGAATAATTAAAAGATAAGAACTATTATGAATAAAAATGAACGTTTTTTATTTAAAAAATTAAATTTAAAATGTAAAATAAAAAAAAAGAGTAGTGTCACAAGTGACTGGATGGGATGGAAAAATAAACGAAAATGATTGGCCTACTGGGGTGAGTAGAAATATATTGAGGCTAGAGAGAGGCGGAACAGATCGATATGTCGGGCCTACCCCAAGAGTGGTAGAATGGAGGCAGAGCCAGTCTTGGTCGGTGGCGGTAACAGCAGCAGCAGCAAGTTGAACGGACGGAGAGAGAACGAGGAGTATATATAAAGGGCAATGACCCTCTATGTACCATATAGACCCGGACCTACCCTAACCGTCTAGACCTAGCAATACCTTGCTTTAAACTGACTTCTCTATTACTACATACCAGCAACCACTATCAACTCTAACAACTTTTCATTCTCTTTCTCTCTCTCTCTACCTACCACTATTCTAGGGAGTCTCTTCCTCATCTTTTTGCATCATTCTCTTATTTTAGTTGGACATTGCCCTCATACATTGCGTTCTATACACTTTTCCTGTTAAGTGCTCTCTTTCTCTCTTCTAGACGTCTGGCTTTCTTTTATTTTCATCGCCTTCTCTATCAGCTATGGTCAAACTCTCTAAATCTTCTACTTACTGCTCGATACATTATATACCGTATTACACAACTATTCCATTTCATAAGTATAAGATTTGATCCTTACCACTAACTTATATATATAAATCGGATTACAGGCCCAGAGGAAGTATAAAGTAGTGGATTATTTTTATATTAACCGTTCATTATATTCTAAAACGACCCAGTTATTTAGAGAAATTAATGTCAAATAATCAACCGAAGTATGTCTAAGAAAAATGTTATATAGCTAAATAGTAGTTCTGAAACCTAATGGTCTACTGAGACATTTGTCATTATTGAAATCGATTTAGCGGAAGAATTATTTATTTTGTAGTTTTTTGCAGTTAACTTGAAAACGGCTCGTAGCTATTTTCTTTAAACATGGTTTTCTTGTTTAGATATATTATTGTCTTCATGACAAGTTTCACGAAATGAATTGAAAGTTGTCATTGGAGTGCTAAGCTTATTGAAGTGTCTTAAAACAATAATCTTATTATAAGATTATTATTATTATTACTTAAAATCAAGAAACAACTATTGTGATACAGCAAAGCAAGCAATAAATTAGCCAATACAATGCTAAACAGAAGTTTTTTCTTTGATCCAACTTAGTCTCCTTGACATCTAACTTATAAATTTATAAAGACAATACTATCGATTAGAGTGTATTAAATTGTATGAACTTCATTTAACAGCCAGTTGTATTATTATTTTTAATTAATAATTCTACATTATTTTTTTTTTTTTACCCGACGTCTCAACACTTCGCGTGTTCTTCTCAAGGGTTATATAATTAATATCTGAAATTACAAAGAAATTTTATAATATTGTGAGAGAGACACATTGTTACTGACTAGATGTCCACAGATTTATACCAACCTTAGTAGAATTCTTTATTTTTTTATATATATGATGTTGCCCCAGTACAAGGTTTTTTTTTAAAGTTATTATTGTTAAACATTTTTTTATTTTTATAGTAACATTACTGCTTTGTAACGATTTGTTACTTGTCCAAGTTTGTTAGAAGCTAATCCCTTGATTTCTGGTTTTATATATATATATATGTAATTCTGGACACGACTACCTATCTATAACTACTAACATCGAAAAGTTGAAACAATTATTAAAATAATAACAATAATAATGATAAAAATGAAATTTATCCTTTCTCTTATTGCCGCAAGAGGAAGTATTGCTTTTATGCAGATTTTTAAAATTGAAATGTATGTCTTTCCGTTTCGCTTAGGGATGTTCCAGGGACAGAAAGTTTGCAAATTTAAATTGTTAAATTATTAGCTAAATTGCTAATTTAAATGCGTTGTAAAAATTTCCTGTTTTGAATGAAATCGGTTTGCCGGGATCGCTATGGTACTTTACTGAATCAATTTTTTGTTAGCTTTTTTTTAGGTTTTATCGTAATGAAATCTAAGCTTTCCTTTAAACCAGGTGTATATACCATACTAACATTGGGGGCGGGGGGGTCTGCAAGGTGTATAGAGAAAGAAAGAGGTTTTAAAGCCCAAACCACTGTAATAATAGTCTATTGTTGCTCCTCCTAGATGTCATCAAAGTTGTAGTTGTCTCAAACGAAAGATAGCTGATTAACTAGTCTTAAATCCCTAAGAGGTGTGGAATATCTTATTTTTATTCAAAACGTTTTGTCAACAAAATTAATTTTAGGGATAGTAGGGAACTATGAAAGACATTTCTTTAAAGAGCTATTTTTGATTTCACTTCCTATATACGAGGGAATATATCAAGCGTTGAAAAAAAAGTAAAACCTGGGTAAAGCCTTAAACGCCAACAGGATCTATAAGGCATTGTTTTTAATTATTTTTTCTAAGCCTTCAATTATTGTTCAGAGGGATACTGTTTAAACTACAAAAGTTAATTTCCAATCCCTTTAATTTTTACTTTCCGTAACTGTATAAGAGGAAGTGTCAAATTTTAGAAAAAGGATTTTTTATCAGAAATACATATCTGAGGACTCGTGAGTACAAAAAAAAAACTGATTTTACCAAATCCCACCTCTCTCTTTCTCACTCTGAGAGAGATTGAGAAAAAGCGCAGGAAGTTCAAATTGATATTTCGGTTAGGCACAACCCACCCATCTGACATGAAAATTATGCTCAAAACCATCAATCGAATCAGAGATATTTTCTGTGATAGCCTCCTTCTTGTGTTCATCGACCGGGATGTACTCAGTGTAAACTGAATTTGCTCTGTGCAAGGCTGTATTACGTCACTGTTTTAACAAAACAGATGATGGGCGAATGTCTGAAACCGGTCGATGACCACAAAAAGAAGCTGGCTGTCACGGAAAATATCTCTCTTGCTCTTTCCAGCTCTGCGAAACCAACCACAACAACCATCAGCCTAAAGTTTATCATTTCCTATTACTGAATAGTTTTTTGCAAATTTCCCAAAAATTACTCGCAACTTTTTCTTCACTTCGCATACTATCTGTATATATATATTTTTTCCAGAAAAAATTATTTTGGAAAATCTGAGACAGATTTTAAACGTTACTGGTGCTTGCTCTACTAGCAGTCTTCTGGACTACAATGTATTCACCACATTAACGCTGTTATCTGTGTAAACCACATTTATCGCCATTTACATTATCTCATATTACGGCATCTAAACTTCGAATAAAAATTCAAGTATAAAAAAGAGAAATCGGAAGAACAAGTTTGAAGAATTGTTCTGAATTTTTCGGAATTTCCGCGTTCATAAAACTTTAGGAACTAAATGCAAGTATATAAACTTTGATATGTAGTATATTTTTTAGTCGAAATTGATTTTAGTGAGATTATGGAAAATCTGTGAGGCAGACATAACTTTAAACTGACATTGCAACTTTATGGGAGAGACAAAAGAGCGCGTAACCAAAATGCAGTTTTACTGAGGTAAAACTTATATTCAAGTATATGCTTCTTCAAAAAACAAAAATCTCTCTTACTTAATCATTTTTTTTAAGTATTACATATCTCTGGTGAATCTTCCTGAAGGCCAGTTTTTAATCGCTGCCAGTACATAATAGCAAAAACTAATAACTTCACAGGGAAGGAATAGCTAATTGGTTAGCCTACTGGACTCTCACGAGGAGGACCCAAGTTCGAGTCCAGTTGTGCTACCGTTAGATTTTTTTCTTCCTCGGAGCCTCTGCAGCTCACTGTCGGTGATGGGCAGTGTTGTCGGTAGCGAGAGAACACTGTTCAGAGACCGACAGTGCACTAGAAGGCTACGGGCGCTAATGACC